>JAUESO010000243.1:0-96679 GCA_030914385.1 Drosophila antonietae
ACGCTTCGCCGACAGAGCATCTAGCGTAAGGCGTAATTTTGGATGACTCAGTTCAATATAGCGTTTCGATTGTTGGCCTCCAACTTGTGTTGGGTTGTGTGAGCTTAGATTTGACGTAGATCGCACGATCGCTTAGGCTAATTAATGTGCGCTGGTCGTGAGCTAAAAGAATCGCCAAATTTATCTTAAACAAAAAAATAATAATAATAATAATAATACCTTTCTCTCTTTTGGATCAAAGTAGGAAAAATCTTTTCATAAGTGCATCATAATAATGAAATTATTATGGAATATAATTTATAATGATATAATACTTGCCCATAGTAAAACTTTTGTCTATATCTATATATATATATGCGACATTTGTTGATTTCAAAAGAAAATTTCTTTAAACAAATTCATCAACAAATTTGTATACTACAATTTTTATTACAATTTATAATATAATTTATGGCTATTGTAACAATTTTGTCTGTTCATCCTATTAGAGAAACTATAATATATATATATATATATATATATATATATATATATATATATATATGTATATATACAGAAATTTGTAACGAATCTGTAAATTTATTTTATAAAAAAAAAAAGATTTTCTATCTATATATACATGAGAAATGATAATGGAACTGCAAATTTCCGCTTAATGTTTACATTAATATTTTCATGGGATTTTCTTTTTCCTTCAGCTTTTCAGCATCAAAAACTCATAAAAAAAAAGTAAATCCCTGAAAATTATTTATTCGGATTTCCAATCCAATTATATATTACCCATGAATCGTGATGTTTATGACAAAATATTTGGCCACTTCCAGAAATGTTTTTGCAGTGATTTGTTCCAAAATTTGCAATTTCAGTGCACTCGAAATTTTAGTGGCATTAAAAAAAGATTTACGACGCTCATAACGCATTTCTTATCGCGCGAAAATGTATTTTTTTTTTTTTTTTAATAAAACTGAAATTACTTTATTTTTGCTCAATTAAAAGATAAGAAATTATAAGAGCGCAAATAATCGTAATATAGATATATGGTATATAGTATAGCTATCTGAACTTAACCAATCCTCTTTCTTCTCTTCCGCTTGCAGCGCCCGATGCATATGTTGTCCTCGACACCAAGCTCGCGTACATTAACCCGGAGAAGATTGTCAGATGGTCGGAGGAGCAGCCAATACGTCAGCGTCGATTCGTTCCCGTTGCGGATGCAGCGCTTCCAAGTCACTCGGAGGATGAGCTGCAGCGTCGGCGACGCGCTGCACCAGCGGACTCGACACCCGTGCTGGGCTCTACAATGGATGTGAAGAATCAGTACCAGAGCGTAAGTGCCAATGTAAATGCGAGCGGAAGTGCCTCGGGCACCAGATGGGGCCACAACGGTCACCACCGTGGACAGCAAGGCCTCTGCTACGGGCAGCGTTACCTACAACGTGCATAATGTGGGCGTCAATGGCACCGGTCAGCGCAAGGATTACAGTAGCAGTAGCGGCGATGTAGCCAACAGCACCAATGCCACCACCAGCATCAATGTGCCAGCGCCGCCAAAGAAAACGCAGCTGATGGCATCACAGCCATCGCAATATCCAAAAAAGGTGGCATCCCAAGGCATTCCCATTCCAGTAACAACAACGACCACCGAGCGTGCGCTCATCGATGATGTCGATGTCTCCGATGAGGTCATCACCAAGGAGGCCAACAAATCACAGCTGACCCGGCACGAGGATCACTTCGACTACTATCGCAGTCAGCTCTATATGAACAAGAATGAGACGGATTCGATCTGGTCGCAATTTCGTAATATACCAGAGAACAGTATGCTCTCCTCGTCACATCGCCGCGCCATGACTGTTGAGCTGAAGTTCGGGTTTCCCTTCTACGGCCACTATGTGCGCAACATAACTGTGGCCACCGGCGGCTTCCTCTACACCGGCGAGTATGTCCACTCCTGGCTGGCGGCAACTCAATATATAGCTCCGCTCATGGCCAACTTTGATACGAGCATGTCGGACGATTCGTTTGTGCGGCTACAGGACAATGGTGAGTGGATGTTATATATTGAAGTGAGCTATATCACTAATTACACCTTCTCTTACCTTCGCCAGGCACCGCCTTCACCGTCGTCTGGGAGAATGTCACGCTGCAGGATAAGCCCAACTATGGCAAATTCACGTTCAGCGCTACGCTGCATCAGACTGGAGATATTGTGTTCGTGTACTATCAGCTGCCCACGTTGATCAACAACATACAGGATAATCAGCATCCGGTCAAGGTCGGACTTTCGGATGCCTATATCGTGGACAAGATGCTCTTATGTATGTAGTGCACAAGTTCTTTGATTTAATCTTAAACTAATTTGTAATTTGATCTTAATCAGTTGCCCGCCGCAAAACCATCTATGAATATCATCGCGTTACATTTACCCAGCAGGAAATTACGAATGCAACAATTGTTGTGCTCACTGCCTTGCCCACATGCCTCGGCTATTCGGACTGCCAGGCGTGCATGACTCACAATACCACATTTGAGGTGAGCTGTCATTGCATTTTGTATGCTGTATTTTATAGTAATCCTTTATTCTCGATCCAATTCTTGCAGTGCGCCTGGTGCCCCACACTGAATCGTTGCTCCACAAACACTGGCAACGATCGCAAAAAGCAGGAATGGCAGCAAAAGGGTAAATCTTAACATCAATTTAGGGGAATGGGAATGGAATTTGATATAAGCTATAAACAACTACGCAAAAGGCGATCTCTTAGTGTATATGAATTTAGTTTGGATTACTTTTTAAACAATATTTATATTTATATTTATGTCACTTATCAGGAAATATTCATATTGCACATTTCGTTATGGTAACAAGAACTTAAATACTCAAAGATTAACAATATTTGTATGACAAACTGTTTATCAGTCAGTATACCCATTAAGGTTAACCAATGTTGCTTAGAGATTTTTATTGACTTTCATCAATATGCATTCCAAAATTAATGAGTTTTTACAAACTCAACTATTTAAAGATTATCAAAAATTGTTTAACAAAACATTTATCAATCTTTATGCACATTAAATTTAGCGATAGTTATATTTATCAATTTAAGAAGTAAAAGAAAGAGTTGAGCATGACAAAAGTGAACTTAAATATAGCTTGATTAAAAATAGTATTATATGTCAACAATATCATCAGCCAATGCGGATGCCAGATATATCAGAAATCAGAGCCATAAACGGTCTGCGATATTATTGAGCTATAAGATAAGAAGTTTAAACTTGAAAAATGAATCATGAAGTGACTTAAATGTAGTGATAATACAAGCAATGGCTGTTTATCAAAAGTAAAAATGAAAGAGTAGTAAAATTATGAGCTCGCAAATACCTATTAACGTTTATTTTTACTCACATTTTGACAGCAAAGTCAAAGAGCAACCGAAGGAAAAATTTGTTTCTCTATGTATTGGTGTGGCGAGAAGCTAAGTAGATGCGAAGACCCTTTGCATTGACTCTTTTGAGTTATTTTCTGTTCACTTATTGACTCTCATTGTACGGACGTCCATCGTATAGCTTCCTATATGATGTTCGTTAAAGGACGTGTACCATGAATAGTTCAATTCAAGGGTTTCAACCGAAATGAAAAGAATCAAAGTCTTTTGCTCACAGCAAAGGGGATTAACAGTCATTGCGAGTTATTATGCCAAGTTATCATTACATGATATGCTCAATCACTATCGATAACAATAATTTATATATGTAAATAAATAAAATATAAACTCTACCCTAATTTGCACTTGCAGGATGCGAACGTTCGTTGATTATCAGCAGTGATGCTTGCCCAGCGCTTGGCCAGAAAGGCAACAATGCTGCACAGGAGAACAACAGCAGCAATAACACCAACAACAACAACAACAGCAACAACAGCAGCAACAATAGCAGCAATAATAGCAACAACAACAGCAGCATACCCAGCGGGTCGCCCAACGCGAATGGGTCCGGAGGCAGTGGAGCGGCAACGGAGCCAACAATTAGCAGCACGCAGCATCCGGCAAGCGGTAGGTCAGCTACAGCTGCCGGTGCAGGCGACGATGGCGTCAAAGCCGAAAAGAGCGAACATCTCGGCGCCGTGCTGCCAGAGAATAAGAATGTAGGCGTGGCCGTTGGCTTTATGGTGCCCATTTGTCTGGTATTTGCGGTCACGCTGTGGCTCTTCTATGCGTACCGAAATCCACACACACGGAGCGGACAGCTGCTCATCCAGGTAAGTTGATCAATTAGCCATTTGCCAACGCATTGCAAACTAAGCAATTTATGTATATTTACATGCAGTCCAAGCATTTACATCAGGTTTGTCAACTAACAATAACAAATTGACCAACCCATTGTGTCTATCTACCTCAGTTTGATTAATCGATGCACTTTCCTCTCTTTCACACAGTTCCGTCCCAGCCAGTGGTCATGGCGACGTGGAGAGGCACGCTATACGGCGGCCACGATACACATGTAGTGCAGTGAGGATATCTAATCATGCATCTGTTGCGTGTCACTGGGGCGTAACGCGTCACAGTCCAGACTAAATATCACTAAAAATCTTTGCCCGCTCTCCTCCTCGTCCTCCCTTCTCAACTACCTTAACTCCCGGCCACTCTTACCTACCTTACCTTATCTAGCAGCTATGGCAACTGTGCCTTTTCTTTATACATCAATTGAAATACCAATCCGGGGAGCAATTGATAATTCTCTCTCTGTAAGCGTCACAGTTGTCACTTGTTGAATCGCTCATCTCTCACAACAATTAACGAAAGCGTGTCTAAAATCAATTGCAGTTGGAATGATCATATAGGGGCAGCTCACCTTGTAGCTACCTAGTGAAGACAGAAAGCAAAGTAAATTGTAGCAGCAATTCATACAGTTTGAAGAGCACTACGTAAGCAATGCAAACTTCTTTTCCTCAGCACAACCAAAACTTGAAGATCCTAAAAAAAAAAAAAATGACAACTACATTATTATCCATTATGTCTTTGGGAAAGAATAACTTTATTTTATTGAATTCAAGCAAGCTGCTCTTCTTCTTCCACTTCATTGAGTATCAATGGCTTAGATTCCTCCCCCTACTTTTAGTTCCCACCAAGCAGCTATATATACACATACATACACGCATACACAGACACAGACACGGGGCACAGTGCTTTCAATATAGTAGTTCAATTGTAAAAATAAAAAAAAAAAACTTTGTTTTTTTTTAATATTATTATTTTTTTTATAAATATGTATGAATTTGTTCTTTTGTGGCTCTCAATTTTCAATATGTTTTAATTGCAAATCTAAAGTATAAAATTTTAATTATATTTCCCTTATATTTTTTTTATATTGTATTATATGAGTACTTTATATGGATGTATATGAAGAACTTGAATCTATATATATATATATATACATACATATATATACATATGCATATATATATATCAGAATGGATATATCCAAGACGACCTCTTCTTTTTGTTAGTATATTTTCTATTAATTAATATTATAAATATACATAAATAAATAATAAAATTAAAAAGAAAAAAAAAATGCGGCGTGCAAGTAAAAAAAAAAGAAAGATATATAAAAGATAAACTAAATACATAATTGAATAAGCGAAATATTAAAACCAAGCAACTAAAGATCTATAACAAAACGTAAGCAAAACAAGCAACTAAGGAAATTGTATAACAATGTATTTTGATAATGAAATTAAATTTGTATTTTAAGGTCTTATTACATATACAACATAATTTAAATAAAAACGAAGAAAAATCAAAACGAAACGTTTTTTATTATTGAAATTGAAATTGAAATTTTATGTAAACTGTCAGCAGCTTAACAGTTCCTGTATAGTGAGCTTAGCACGCAGTAATGTTAACAACAGCAGGCTGTTGACTTAACATTATCAATTCGAGCTTAACAGTGAGTAAAAGTGAGAGTAAAACGCTTTCTTTGCTTTAAGTTTTCGTTTTTATTTTTATTTCGAACTAGTTTTGGTCATTAGCTAAACTATATGCATTTGCTAATGTTGTAAATTGTTGAATACTTATTAATGCTGTTACATTTGCTAATACATTTACAAGGTGGATTCAGCTATTTGGACTCTAAGAAAAACCATTGGATTTCGTTTCAGGATACGGATGGGACGGGAGTAGTAGCTCCTCATTAACATTTAACAGCTGCAACAACAACAAGCCTGGTTGGTTGGTTGGTGGGGTTACTTTTTTTACTTTCTTTCTTCTCTTCTTTATATGTGTGTGTCTCTCTCTCTCTCTTTCCCATCCTGTTGCCTGTAAAGTATTTACAGTTTCTGCTGGGCCAGTTCCTCGATGGTGCGCGCATTGGTGAGCGTCACCCAAAGGGGCGACTGAATGCTGGCCAGCGAATAGCTTTCGGCGGCGTCCAGCGACTGCGATTTGCGCATGGCAGCCGCCGATGAGCTTTTGTTGCTGGCGTCGGCGCCGGCGCCGCCTCCACGACGACGCTTCGAATCTCGCTTTGAGCCGACGCCAAATGCGATGGCCGCTTCGCTGGCCTGGCTGCTGCTCGCGGCGCGCAGCTCCTGCAGCCGACTGCGCCGTTTGGCCAGCGCCACTGACTCGGCAGATTCGCGCACGCTGCCCGCCTTGCGCAGCGGCGGCGTCAGCGTCAGCGTCGTTGCCATCGAGCGTGGCGGCAGCAGCTGCATGGCCATGGCCGCTGTCTGCGGCTGCGCTGTCGGCGACGTCGACTGCTGCTGCTGCTGTTGTTGCTGTTGTGCTGCTGCTAACTGTTAGCTCGAAGAGAAGGACATCTTGTAGGAGGTGGTATCCATGGGCGATTCGGGATTTATGATTTCGGTTTGGGTCTGCTCCACGTCGCTGCAGCGCTCCTCCAGCACTGTGTCCAGCTCCACCGAGGTGAAGCCCTGGCTTAGGCTTCGTTCAGGACGTAAACTGATAGCTCGCGACGATCGGTAATCTAAAGCAATCGAAGCAATCAAATGGAGAGCAGAACAAAATAGAAAAGAAGTAATTAAGATTAGTTACAATGTCCCCAAAATGACGGCAGCTTGCGAAATGGAATATGGAAAATGTGAAATCAGCAAATGCTTTTGTGTGTGGGCAAAAACAAGTTGAAAACGTGCGATGACCAGATCGAGTTTAAGTTTAATATGCATGTCAAAACGTGCAGAATACCCACACCCCCAGCACCAGCCACACCACCAACGCCACCCACAAAATATATTCTCAACGGCTGTCTTAAAAGACGTGCTCACAGTGGGCTCATTGGGCCCACTACTTTTATTAACAGCTTCATGTTACTGTACAGCTATGTAACAGAAAGCTTATGTCAACAAATTCTTTTCAGTTAACTGCGATATATTAACAGCAGTTACCAAATGCTAAGGTTATGCAAAGAGGTCTGTTAAGTTAACAGTGAAACGCCACACGGGGCTGCGCGCGCAATTTTGGTACTGTTAACTAACTTAAAACCAGCAGACTAAATTAACGCGAGTCAAGTGGGGAATTATAAGTTCTATATAGATTCACGAATCTGACAATATAAGGGTTATTGATATTTTTGTAATCTAAGCCGTTTTCTAGGCAGTTATTGCTGAAGGTAATTCGATTAACCACCAATGCTTTCGTTTTATATAACTTAAATTTTATTTTAAACGGCCTTATTTTGCAAATTAACTAGTATTAACGTTTTCTAGGCAGTTATTGCTGAAGGTAATTCGATTAACCACCAATGCTTTCGTTTTATATAACTTAAATTTTATTTTAAACGGCCTTATTTTGCAAATTAACTAGTATTAACATATACTTATCGTTTCCCATCAATCCACATCAATATATCTATCAAATTCATTCATCATATTGAAAATCTGATTTGTGGTTTAGCGCAAGTAACTGCTAAGTGCATCTATGCTTGTCCAACTGCACCTTAAAGCTATGCAACATAAAATGCACCTAAAACATTGCCAATTTTTGTTCTCTCTCTGTTTTTTATTGCCCAATTTACATAGCGCACACCACTGTGCCTTGTCTGTTGCTACTGTTACTGGTGCTGTTCGCTGCCTTTTGCGGAAAAGTTATTGTGGTTCTTGTGCGGTGCTTGCGGTTATGCGCAATTGTTTTCAAAATTTATGCAAAAACGTAAATTTGCAAGCATCAAAACATTTGCCTGGCTGAGGAGCACTAAAGTCCTGGGAGGGGCTAAACAAGTGTAATTTGCGGTTTGTCAACGTTTCGTTATCGTGTCACCTACATCACTTTAATCATCATCATCATCATCAACAACATCATCATCATTAGCATCTGCAGCAACAACAAAAGCTTCATCAGCATTTGTTTTTGTTGTTGGCCCTTCTCAAAGTGGCAGCAAACACCCGCATCCAGCTGCCAGGCAAACACAGAATATGAAATTTACAGTTATAACAAGTTGAAATGCAATCAACAAGGATGCACGACTAGGCATATACCCTGCTATTTGTGATGATTGGAAGCTACAATGAAAGAGTTTGTCTTATATATCCCTAACATCTCTCTGTACTATGCCAGCGAGAAATTGTCAATTGGAACAACAGTAGAGCTTGTACAGTAAAGTGAAATTAGTAGAAATATGATGCATGGAATCTCAATTTCTTTAATCTGAATAATCTTCATCTTAATTTCAATTGTAACTACAGTAAAGTATATGATTTATGGTTTTTGTGTTTTCATTAAATTTATCTTTCTTTAATATTAATAATATTTATCTTAATTGAAAGTATATATAAATATGGGTTATAGAATTAGAATTCAAGTCTTCAAAATACTAATCGTCATCTTTTCTCATCAACATTCCCAATATGTAGGCTCTACTGTACACTAATTGCTATTACTCAATTTCTTTCATTCTGTCTCCCTTAACCCTTTGCTGCGTAAAGTGAAATTGAATTAAATATGATTCAGAAATTTAATTGAAATTTGAATTGCATTTTTTATTTTCTAATTGTAATAACAGCAATATTTATAGACAACTATAATTTGAAAAATTTGAATAAATATTATATTAATTAAATAATCTTAGTCTTTGCATTTTCTCACTAAAACGTCCACTAGAGAGGTTCTAGTAGATATTATCGCAATTCTCAATTTCTCTTACCTTATAGATATATATTTTGTATAATTTGTCTTTTAATCCTAATCGTCCCTTAATCCTAATCTTTATTTACAATTATAGCAACAGCAAAATCTGTTTAAAATTAAATTACCAAAAATATAATTTATAGAATTTACATTTAATAGAATTTCTTATCCTTTAATCATTATCGTTTGCTTTCCCCTTCAAAGCTCGCACTGGAGAGGCTTTACTGTACACTTCCTCCATTAGCCTAATCGGAATTCCCTTGAGTCACTTGACTCACATCCTTGCTCCCACATGCCCAACTAGTATAACCCTTGTCAAACTATCAAGTGAAGCATATCTACCTCATAGCAAGCACGTGCGTCTGATTCGCATGCACAGCTAGCAGATACCCTTTATTAGGTATATATTAAAAAAAATTTATATATATATATGGAAATAAAAGTAGAAAAATGTCGTTGTGCACTGTGCATGCGTGCATGAAGGCGACTGGGATTCCTGATTAAGGTGGACGTGGGACAGAAGCGGAAGGTGGGCTGCTGGGGGAGCAGGACGTGGCCGAGGAGGTGAGGGGAATGAAAGGTGGCTAGTTGCTCGAGTGAAAAGACGGGCTTTCATTTTTGTTGTTCATATGCAAACGAGGACGAGCGCCCAAAGGTATGCAATACAAATGCAAGCGCCAGAGTGAGCGGCCAGGGGGGCGTGGCCGGGTGCGGAGCGGCGCTACAGCCTAACAGCTGTGCTTGACACATGCATAACAGCATAAATATCTCCTCGTGAGCGCATACATATACATATATATATATATATGTATGTATGTATGTGTGTGTGTGTGTGTGTGGCGGCCGCTTGCTCGCTTTCATTGAGTGCCGCCAGAGTCGCAGCAGGCACTCAGCTTGAACTTTGACTCGGGAGTCGTGTACCATGTGCCACACACGCCCCGTTTCGTTTCGTTTCGTCTTGCCCCATCTTCTCGCCCTCTTTCGTTTCATTTCGTTTCGTTTCCTGTTGGGCCATGTTTATATATCCTATTTATTCATGCATCACACTGGGTATAATGGACTGACTGTTATGTTACTGCTGTCTACTCTCGCATGCAAGTGGGTCAAGTTTCGCTACACCGACCCCTACTCCTACCCCAACCACTTCCTTTACCTGCACTCACTGCAGTAGCAACCAAACTACAATTTCACAAAAACCTTTATATATTTGCCATTACTTTGGGCTTTTGCTTTATTTCTAGTTTTTAGCTCTTTAATGGACTCGGCGTTTGTGACAGATGTCGGCAGTGATTGTTTGGCTGCAGGGAAAGTTTTTATTTTTCCCGACTTTTTGTTGCTACTGAAGAGACTCTGTGCTCTTAAAGATTTATTCAATATATATATATATATATATATTTATATATCAATTCTATAATAAGCTCTGCCATGAAATATACCATTTTGATTCATCTAGCTGAAGATTTTTTAAGCAAATAATATGAAAGGAAATTTCTCACACACACTCTGCTTTCAAATTTTCCATTTTGATTAATCTAGCTGAAGATTTTTTGAAACAATGGAGTAGAGGAAATTTCTCATATTTAATCTATGATATTTTTCATATATTTTGATTAATTTATAATTGAGTAATTATCTGATTTGCATTTTTTAATTAAATGAATTTTTTTACTTCTATTCTAGCTTATTAGTTATAAAATCATTTGTCTTATTAGATTACTAGCTAGATTCTTTAGTTGCAGATATAAGCCCCAAATAAATTTGTAAGTATGTATAAATTTGTATATGTTGAAGAAATCCCGCCCAATTGAAAATGGGAATGTATAAAAAAATATATTATAGGAAAATTCCCAAAGATACTTTTATATTTCGATTTTCTTTCTTTCAGTTATTACACGGAATTTCCCGCTAAAAATTCCAATCGCTGTTCATTGCGAATGCAGAGCTAAACAATAAATAAAGTGTTTCAGTTGAAATATACGAACGAATTTTTAAATATTTCTCTAAAAATTTTTTCTAGGAATTTTGTTTATCAATTTGATTAACAAATTTTATATATGTTAAACTGCATATATCATCATATAAAATATTTGAATATATTAAAGTTTTTAAGTGGAATGCGTCGAAAACGTGAAAACTCCAATTTGCCATGAGGGCAAACAGCATATATAATAGTGTGTGTGTGTGTGTGTGCGTGTGTATGCATATGTTTGCCCGCATGTTTGCTTGTCAATTTTAAATGCAATTTATGCAAGAAAAACAAAGCGGGAAATTGAAAATTGTAGGAGGTCCAAACGGATTGAAGTACGCTGCGATGAATTGCGGTTAAGTTTTCATATTTTGTTGTTGGTTAAAGTGCAAATTTTGGAAGATAAAAGATAAAAACTACTATATGGCAGACAGGCACATCGAGATTGAGATATAAAAAGTAAAGAAGAGTGGGAGAGGGAGAGGGAGAGGGGAAGGGGCAGGGAAACTATGTGTAAGTGACTGAGTAAGGAAGAGAGAGAGAGTGTGCTATATGATATGATATATACGAATCTATGTATGTATATGCATTTATCCTTTAATTAGTAATCGATATTTCGATAGATTTTACGAGCTGTGAATAAAAATTTCCAAAAAAAAAAAAAAAAACTTCATATTGTAGAAGAAGAAAGAAAAGAAGAAGAGAAACTATGAAAATTTCGTACACACATTACAACATTCAAACTCACTAAGCCTATGAATTGGACTAAATCTGACCAGGCTGACAGCATGGTCCTGCATATCATAGTTGCGCCGTCTGTCCCGCTCCCGGGCCAGCTTGGCGCGACGTCGCAGGCAACAGATGACGATCAGCGCCAATATCGGAAAGCCAAAGATGCACGAAACGATGGGAATGACAATCGATTCGGGCGAAACTGCAAGTAGATAGATAAAGGAAAATGATATTATTTATTATGCATTATGTTGTTTATCCATATGAAAATAAATGTAAATAATAAGAATTGTATAACAGATGTTAATATATAACAGTTATCGTTTCTACATTAATGTTGCTAACAGTCATTGTATTGGTAAAATATGTCTGTATATGATACTATATCATTAACTAAATTTGTTTACTTCAAACACTGTCCCCATTTGCCTAGGCTTTGTGTACTCAGCCGTTGCTTGAGCTCTAAGGAATGTGAAAGAAAGAAGAATATAGAATGAAGACGATAGAAGGTAGAAAACACAAGGCAGATGATAAAAAATAATAAATAGAAGAGGGAATATAGAACATATAAGAAAATATATCCAAGATATGATAAATGAATAAATGATAAATGAAAAATTATAAATGATAAATGATAAAAGATAAAAGAGAAAAGATAAACGATAAAATATAAAAGATAAAAGGGAAGACAAGATAAAAGGGAAGATAAAAGATAAAATATAAAAGGGAAAAGATAAAATATAAAAGATAAAAGATATGTGAAAGAACACAGAGAATATCTTCCATTTATCAAAAATAAAAAAACAAAGAAGATAGAAGACACGATATGGAAAAATTAAATTAGAGGATGAACGATGTTTGATAGAAGATTAAAGATTAAATATATATATAAAAATATAAAAATAAGAATATAACGGATAGAAGATAGACGATATACGATAGACTGCAGAACATAGAAGATTGCAGATAGCAAACAAGAGATGGAAGATAGACTAGACAGAAGCTTAAAAGAAAACGATTAATGTTCTGCTCAGCTTTTATCAATATTATTTATTATAATACTATATTTATAGATAGATTTTAGAAGATAAGAAACAAAGTATTAGAATAGAATTAGAATGAGAATTATTAATAATAATAAAATAGTTTATCACAGCTTTTATTATTACCGATAACCAAATAATATATACGCGCTTTGGATTTCGAATATATAATATCGTAGTATCCGGCTATAACGACACCCAATGGACCGTCGTTATACGTGGAAGAGGCCATAGTCAAATAAGTTTGACCATACAAAATTTTATGGGGCCGGAATTTTCGTGGCAATAACCGTAAGAATGCTATAAGCTCAGTCGTTATAGCCCGATTCTACTGTATTTAGAAAAAGGTTTATATATTAAGGCTTACTAGGAACATGGCAAATCAGTTGAAACCTTGAAATGTGAAATATAGAATTCAATATAATGAATGTGGAAGAAAGAATATATATATATGAGATAGATAGATAGATAGATAGATCGATGGATAGATAGATAGATAGATAGATAGATAGATAGATAGATCGGTAGATAGATAGATAGATAGATAGATAGATAGATAGATAGATAGATAGATCGATGGATAGATAGATATATAGATAGATAGATAGATAGATAGATAGATAGATAGATAGATAGATCGATGGATAGATAGATAGATAGATAGATATATAGTAAACAAACGATGAAAGACAGAAAGCAGCCAGAGAGAAGTAAGCACATATTTTCCTGATAACTTTTCCCCTTTCTAAATCTGAAAAAATATTTTTGATGATTAGTTAAGTTTATTATTTAAACTTAGCTTTGGCATTACTAAAACTGAGCATTTCGGAGATGCTCGTTAGCTTTTTATGCTGCTTACACAGCTATTAAATACTACTCCTCCCATGTTCAGGGTATCTGCTAGTCAAGCACTCTCCACTCGAGCACTCGTACTTGTTCTTGCTATAGCTAAATACTTAAGTGGTATCCGGAAGTGCCTGAAGGAACTTGAAGTTAATGCAGTGCAACTTGAAATATTTGCTGGTCCCAGGGGCCATTAAACTGAGCTTTATTGAATTTAAACTCTTTAATGGAGAGTAATCAAAATAAACTATGAGGTTTACTTTGTTTATGCTTAGTTAAAGAGTTAGCTGTAGATAAGCAATTCCTTCATCAATGCAAGTCAATCAAATATATAGTCTATCTGTTGACCTTATTGATTTTTATGAATGATTCCATTCACAATAGAGCTCAGTAATCAAATGGAGCTGCTGCTCGTAGCTAAGCTTGATTCTTTGCGAGCTCTAATCTGAGCTGAAAGACCTCTGAACTCGAACGTTTCCTTTGTCAACCGCACGCTGTTGGGCTTTGTGCATATTATAATGGTCTATTCAATAATTTTTAATGACCTGTGCAGTCGTCTGAAAGTGGGCATCGCATGTTTTCTCTAATATTTTTTTCTATTTTCTATTTTTTGTTCCCTTATATTTTTTGCCTGCCTAATTGCTGTGGTCAAATGCTAAAACCCAGTGGTTTCCGTTTTATACCAGCGTAAACATAATCTCTAAATTATTTATGCATGACATAGGCACGCACACACGGACACACGCACACACGCACACACACACACACACACTCGGGGCAGCTGTCAGGCGCGCTGTAAAGTAGGCAACAGAATTGATCGCCTTTTTTTATGCACGCCGCTCATCATTTGTAGGCCATCTTTTTGTCATGGAAGCGCCCCGAAATGTGGGCAACACTTATTTACGCTGACAGGCAGCGCGCGCGAGAATGAAGCTGGCTGGCTGACTGGCGTGGTGGGCGTGGCCAAGTTATGTGGGCCAAAGGGCTTTTGCATTTGCATTCGCCCTTCGTCAGCCCCCAACGGCCCAACGTCGCTGTTCCGTTTCTGGTCCATTTTCATTTTTATATTTCCGTTTCATTTTTTTTTTTTTTTGCTCTCTTTTTTTTGTGCTTTTTAATTTAATTTTCATCCGGTCGCGTGCAGATTTTAACCTGCTTTCAACTCTTTTTTTGTTTGCTTTTTTTTTATCCCAATGATAAAGTGACGGCTCGATGGCTCAGTGGCTCGGCGGTGGCTCAGTGGCTCAGTGGCACAGCGAATCGCAGCGCGCTGCCGGACACGTCCAGCACCGTTGTCGATACCATCACAATTCCACTTTCAATTTGTCTTTTGTTTATCTCCACAGCCCAAACAAAGCCAACAAATTTGTTGCGATCCTCTCAGGGAAACATTTTTATTAAGGTCCTTAGCCGATAAGCCACAGACAACAATATATCTTCTAAGTACTCGTTCTACACGTTTGTATACATATGTATGTGGATGTGTGGGTGTATGTGTATGAGTGTCGAGGTGTGTGTATTTTTTGTGTGTATGTATTATGTATTTTTAGTCATTGAAATACTGCGAGATGACTTTTCGACTACACTGAGTGAAAGTTTTAGAGAAATTGAGAGAAGACTTTTAATGTTTTGTTAATGGAATTTTTAGTATTCCTTATAAGCATTATATATATTTAAGGGTTTGAAAATGCGAGAGAGAACGACTCAGATGGAGCTGTGAAGAAAGTGAGAAAGAAGAAGCAACAGAGAGATATACAGAAAGGCAGAGAGCGAGAGAGACAATCCTATACAGAGCATGATATAAGAGACATATAAAAACACAGAGAGAGTGAAAGAGAGAGAGAGGGAGAGGGAGATAGAGAGAAGACAAAGAGAGAGGGAGATAGAGACAGAAATAGAGAGCAAGAGAGATATAGATAGAGATAGAGATAGAGATATAGAGAGTGAAATTTGACTTACAAAATATAAACTTTAAAGACATATGCATATATACTCATATGAAAATAACTATCTCTAGCTACATGCGAATCATTTGCTCATGTAATTCTCTCAAATCGACCATAAATTTCGCTCAGTGCTCAATGCTGACAAAGTGTTTGCTACTGTGGCTGCCGGCACGCCCACAATCCGGCTAAAATCATGCCAAGGCGGCAAAGGCCCACCACGCGGCATTGCCCCGCCCCCCCTAATCTAAGCCACAAAAATCCATGGCCCCAAAATGTTGTTGTGTCGTGTCCTAAATATAACTTGAAAGGGCATGGTTGGCGGGATTTGTGGATGGGTGTTGGCTTAAAATGAATTTGGCAGCAGAGACAACGCCATGGCCAGCTGTTGATGCTGATGCCGATGCCGATGCTGATGCTGATGCTGCACTGGCTCCAACGGTTGACGCCGCGCGCCCTGCTTGACATTTATTGAATCCAATTAACGCCTTCAAAGTGACAGTTCAAATTTACACAAATTGATGGCTGAATAGGGGCAGGGCCATGGCAAGGGCTATAAGATGGTTACCAAGGGCTTGGGCAAAACTTGCCAAATAGAGGGGAGCGCAAAGACGGCAGCTGTGCCTCGACAAGCAATTGTTGTTGTAGCCCGTTTTAGCTGAAGCCTGGAGCCTGTCTTTATGCCTGATGCTACACCACCCACCACCCACCACCAACCACCCACCGCCCATCGCCCATCGCCCAACTCCTACCGTTTGTAATTTCATGCTGAGTCAATGGGCGTGGCAACGTTTGATGCTCGAAATATTCAATAAATACAATACAAATTATGCGCCTCCACAGCCACTAAATCGAAATTGAATGTTTGCATATTTGAAGTCGACCGTGGAATGCGCTACAACAACAACACAACAGCAATGTCAGATAACGGAGAGAGAGAGAGAGAGAGAGAGAGAGAGAGAAACGTGACTTCCACTCGCTCGCATTGCTTAGAGATGAACGCGTGTTATAAAAATTGAATAGGAGGAACGCATAAAATAAATATATAAATAAATATAATAAAAGAAACACTAAAATATATAAAAATATAATATAAATAAATATATAAATAATAAATATAAATATTATTATATATAAAAATTATATAATTATTATAGAAATATAAATATTATAATGTTTTTTAACGTCCGTTTTTTCTACAAAAATATAATTCATTTTAATATATACATATATGTATATATATTTATTAATTTATTAAATTTTTTATTTATTTGATGACTTTAAATAAAGTATAAATATTCATAGAATTCAATTTGTATAAGATAAAAATATTTTAATTATTAAATTTATTTTATTTCTATTTTGCATCGAATTTTGTTTTTTAATTATTGTATAATAAAATATATTTTATATGTTTGCAATAAAATAAAAATAAAGAAAAACTATGTTTTGTAGCACTATTTTTATAGTAAATTATGAATATTTAATTATTTATTTGTTGTATAATGTAAATAAGATATCAATATTTTATATACTTTGTTCCCTTTAAATTTTTGAATTCCATAAATATAAATAACTTTTTTTTAATATTATTAAAAAAGAATAATTTTATAACAAAATATTTTTATTATTATATTATATTATGTTATAATATATATATTTATATTTATATTATACATGTTTTTATTTATTTTTTTTATAAGATATCAATATTTTCCATTTTTGTCCACTTTATATATTTTATGTTTTATATCTTATTTTAATATTATTTAGACAAATTAATTATATAAGACAATCTTTATATTTTATTTCGTTTATATTTTAACATTACTTTTATAAACAAAAATATTTTTTATATATTTTGCATATACATACATATTTACATAGTAGCATATAAATATATAATTTTCATATTGTTTTACGTCTTTACTTTGTGCACACAAATATATTTACAATTTTTGAAAAATTCCTCCGAAGGCACGCAAATTTATCCAGCTATTTAATTACATATTCCAAATATATACATATTTGGATATACTATATTCGAGAAAGCATCATTAGCATTCTGTATAATTATTGTTTTATTTTTATACATATCAATCAATATGAAAAACAAATTCAAACTATTTTCTGTATCAACAATTCGTATTCGATGAGTCACGCACGCAGCCATAGCCTGTCCATAGCTCAGGCTCAGACAAGCTGTGCCCTAGGGTTAGTCTGTGCTGAGTTCAAGTTGAAGGCTCGCCGTTCGCGTGATGTTTGGCGAAGCTTTTAAAGCAGTTGTTGCTAAAAGTTGGAAGGAGCGCTTCAGGCTTCAGGCAAATGCTGCAAGTGAACTGCTTAGTTGTACTTTGCTATTGCCCAGGGCACACAGTACTTGGAATAGTTTGGCAAACAGAGATGGAGATGGAAGCAAGAAAGCAAGTGTCGAGCCAAGCAAAAGTGTAAGCCACTTAGTGAAAAGTGTTGGGTAGCGCTTAAAGGAAAGTCAATCAACTGTCAACACTTGCTAATGGTGCGGATAACTGTTGGGATTGAGTACGTGACAAGCTCACGGTTTCACAGACAAATGCAATCTACTTTTCTTACAATAAAAAAAAAAAAGGGAAAAGAAATAAATAAATGAGCACAGTGTTGAACAAGTGTGTGGCAGAGCCGCTGTCCATTTTTCATCAATTGTGCAACACTTTATACAAATCTCAAAGCTCATTAAATTAATCTTGAGTCGGGTCTGGGCTCAGCTTATAATTGATTGCTGCAGTTTGGAAAACTTTCTAAGCCTTAAAACGTGCTTTCAACTTTTCTCATTTAATGAAAAGATTTTTCGGCCAGCATCAAAGCCCTTAATCCAAATCAAATGCAATGTGTTTTCGATTTGTTGTTTTTTTTAGCTAAGTGCTTGAAAACAAAACTTTGCTTTGAGAAATTTACATTTTGATTGACAATATAAATAATGTAAAAAAAAAAAAGAATTTATATTCAAAATCCATTAAATTAGATGCTAGCAAAATAAGAAGAGTGCTGTGGGGTTTAGTGCAGCTGTTTGACTAACTGACAAGCAGACTGATTTACTGATTGAATAATTGATGATTGAGTGCCTGACTACCTGATTCACGAATTAACGGAATAGTTTAATTGACAGACTGGTTAGCGGCCTCATTACTTGATTGATTTACTGATTAAGCGACTGATAGCTGAACGATTTTTTTGTTGAGTAACTAACTGACTCATTTTATAATTTACTGAGTGCATTGATTGATAATGAAATGATAACTGATTGATAGATGATTGACTGATTGATCAACTTTCTACATGAATGACTGATCTATTCACTGACTTATTAATGTGCTAACTACCTGATGGATTGTATATGAATCTGACAATCTAACTGATGGCATGTCTGATTGCCTAGGTAGCTGTTTTTTTTTTTCTGATTGACTGACTGACTGATTGAATGGTTGATTGCCTGATTCCGTGAATGAGTAGTTGATTGTCAAGCTTTTTGGCTTGATTGGATTGATTGATTGAACTGTTTAAGTAATTGATTTATCTATTTACTAAACTGACTAAATACTTGTCAAATTCACTGGCTGTTTCATTGAAGAGCTGTTTGACTGACTGGTTGACTGATTGAATAAATAAGTATATATAAGTATATAATAAATCGTTTGACTGATTGATGAACTGATTGACTGTCTAATAAACTGATTACCTGACTGTCTAATCGACTAGTTGGTGGACTGATTGAATAAGAAAATGATTGATTGACTTTTCTGTTGATTGACCGACTGACTGCGTAATTGACTGTGTGACTAAATAACAATTAGCTGACTACGTAAGAGATTAGCTCACTGGCTGCCTAAATGTTCGACTGGTTAATGGACGCCTGATTAGCTCATTAACTAGCTGATTTAATAAATGACTCTTTCTTAGTGAGGTCTAATCACTAATCTTTATAGTGTTTGTAAGAAAAGCACGTCATGCTATTCAAATGACATTTTTACTTAGCTTGAGTTTATTTTCTGAGCAAACTTGTGCTTTAACGAAACTATTTGTGACAAATTTGCATTCGGCTGGCAACACAATCTGCTTGCCAAGAATCCGATAAACATATTTTGCGAACTATCTAGCGCAAAATACTTGCAACATATTCGCCTGCAACATGCTGCAGCACTGGCCGCTTCAGGAATTGTTTCATGCAGATAGTTTTTGTGGCACGTATGTAGTGGTATGTGGCATGGAGCAGTGGAACTTGCGCCTGGTCCAAGGAGTGGAACAGTTGGGCGGTTGGTGGGCTAAGCAATTTCATTGAATGAAATTTACGCACTTCGCTTTTGTTATATGTATTTTTATTGTTGTTCTGCCTGTCGCATTGTTGCTGTGGAAATGGACAAGTTTTGTTGGCTTTTGTCGAAAAGTATTTTTATGTCAGCCTCGTCGTAGCATAAAGATAGCCCGGAGGCGCATGAAAGCGCTGACAATGTGTTCGCGCGTTGCTGATATAAACAGATAAGCGCCATGATTAGGATATGAGATATTAACGTTGTCGGCAATGATGACGTCTCTCTGATTTGCCCTAATGGGAACAAACTGAGTCAGCATTCAGTGGTCCCATTCCCATGCCTTCCTTTGGGAACGTCTCAAGTTTGTGGAGCTTAGAGCCAAGTTGAGAGCTGATGGCGCTTAAAATAATCAACGGTTCGAGTCGCGTTAATAGTCGGCCAAACTCTGCAATTAATGCGACTTAAACTTGCCTAATTGCTGCATTAGGCCCAAGGGTCGTAAGGTCGTAAGCTCTTTCCCTATGCCTGCCTTTACTCTTCTCTACCTCTACCTCGCTCTCTCTCTCTCTCTCTGTCTCTATTTGCCTATCTTATTATATGCAGCTCTCTGTCTCTCCGTTACACTTGCCCCAATTGCCGAATGAAGCCTGCAGTGCTACCATAAGTGCAAAGATAAGTGCTCGCGTCTTAGACAGGATATGCTCAACTCGCGCTTATCCTGTAGCAGCTAGAAGGTGTCCTGAAATAATCTACTCTCAGCTAATACTCAGTAGATGAAGCGAGAACTGGGCTGGGAATACGAAATATAGCATGTTTAATATTGAGTTGCCAGAACTATTTAAGTTTCTCATAGTAATAAGTAAATTCGATTAGTCTTTAGTATAATATTTTATGTTTTAATTATTATTTTATATTATAATTATTTTTGTGGCACTTAAACTTAGAGCTAAGTCAGAGAGCAAGTTGGAAAAACTCTAGAGTACTTTGAAGGCCTAGAAAAAACGAACAAATATATTTTTTTTCACATGCAACCTGCATTTTTTTTCGATAAATATCGATTGTGAACCAAGCCTTCCTTGAGGAAAACAAAATATATATATACATAAAAACTTCCATACTCTCTTCTTTATTCTCTTTTCTAAACCAACTGCTTTAGTCGTTTCTAGTTCTTCTATTGTATCTCCCTTTAGACTCTCTTCTCAACTCCCTTATATATAAATATCTGGGAATGCACTGATTAATTGTATATATGTATGTATATACGAAATGATATCAGTCAACCGACATCGACATATTGAAGGGATTACAAATGCTTTTCTACATTGCTGCCCTCATTTAGACCCACCACGCAGACAGGGTATATTAAAAGAAGTAGAGCATTCTATGATTCAAAAAATTCGTGCAGGGGGCTATACTGTCTACCGCTTGGCGCTTTTGCTATCGGAGCTATTGGGGATAATGAGCGAGCGAAGGGCATTATGCAAATTAGCTCCTAATTGGGGTTGGCACGCGACTTCGTCTGTCTCCGTCCGTCTGTCCTATCGACCCTACCGACAGCCTAACTGGCTGAGTTGATTTGATTATTGAAGAGGCGCCGCCGCCAGGGGCGTGGCAGGGAGCTCGCTGACAGAAATTGATGTGCGAAGCGTGTTAATCAGCAGCCAAGCGAGTGGCGACTGCCGGCTGTCAATTGGCGAATTCGAATTAGTTGACCACATTATTAAGCTTTGCGCCGAATTCGACTTAAGTCACAATTATGATTAACTGCCTGCTGCGTTGACAGACCCCAAAAAAGCGTTTGGCCAAGGATTTAACAAATGAAGCGTTCATTGATCTATTAAATTCGTCTGAGTGAAAGTCCGCTGGGAATCGAGACAGTAAGAGAGACAGAGAGAGAGAAAGTACTTTAACGAATAGGTCAGCGGCTTATGTGGGCTATAACTGAGGCATTATCTTTACTGCGAAGTGCGAATTTTACGAGAACTAGAAACACAAGCATATTAGATATGAAAATTGTCTCTGGATAAGCCGTATTTTTCTATGGCCACCCAGGGGACATTTGCTCATGGGCAATGCTGTTAAGTGACTTTCATTTGAATAGGCGTATTAATGCTTATGTCAATGGGCCATATAATTCTCTGAATCTTCTTCAACTATATAATATTTATCAAAGGTCAAAGGTCATTTGTCATTATACTCCTGCACAGCAGACAAAGACCCATTTATGAAAGCCCCAGCCCAGCACTGGCCATAGCAATTATAATGAGCCGTCAGCACAATTGTGTTGTGGCAATATAAATATATTATGTCGCTGTTACTGATAAAACAGTCCATTTATGAAGGCAAAGTTTTCTGCCAAAGTTTCATAACTAAAATCCAATCATGTTTGGCTTACAGTTCTACAGCTTTGTAGCTAACAAATATAATCATCTGTTAAGCTTTACTTTAGTACAGTTCAAAGAGCTCAAGTGTTAAATACGATTTTTAAGCTTGCCAAATTTCAGATGGAGCAGCAGGAGAAGTGAATGCTTGTGGCTACGACTCCTGGAATTATGAGGATTTAGCAGAGTTTATGTTTTGAGTAAGTCAAAGTCATTTAATTGGAGTCTGAATTTTAACTTCAGGTATTGGACAACTGTATAGGATTTCATATATCCTCTGCTGCGCTCTATACAATTCAAGAGCTAATACTTTAGTTGGTAATGACTGACTAGTAGATGCCCTGACCTGAGCTGCTTTATCAAAGATTTCGCTTAGAAACGGACTCAATACTATCCACATGATACGATTAAATTGCAGGTATGCTTAGCATCATTTCTTAGTTTTAGTTTTCAGTTGTATATCTAGGTAACTAAACTATAAATATTTTAGGTCAAGACTCTTCAATGTGTTGTATTTTATGAATTGACAGGCCATCAAGAGGCATACATACATATAAAAGACTTCGTAAATCAATAGATGCACCTTAGAATAATAACAATAGCTCAACTGTTGAATTTTAGCGCTGAACTATAGAAGATACAATTTTGGCACTTTGCAAATATCGACATAGATTTATGTATATATATATATTCATATATTCTTCAGATTTTTTTTTTTGGGTTTCAAAAAGATATCTCTCTATATCATATGACTCTAATGAGCGTATTCAAACTCAAGGCAGGTATATATACATATACATATTCCTAACTTTCAACTCTGTAGCTTCAAATGCTTTGCATTCAGTCAAGAAGCTCAAGCCACACAAAACCTATATACTCTATATTCACTTTGTAAGCGAATATAAACAAATAAGAAAGCTCTAGTCGAGACGGCTCGACTACGGGATACCCTGAACCCTGCAAAAAAAAAAACGTTAAGAAAAAGAATTTAAGATTTTTTTTATCGATAATTTGGAAATGGGCTGAGTTATCGAAAAAACAAAATAAACTTGTACTGCGTAACTAACATACGAGTATTCATGTGAAATTTCTCTATAGTTTCCGAAATCTCGACGATTATACGGACAGACGGACAGGGCTATATCAACGTATTATTTGTGCTGTTACATACATTTTCACACACCAATGTACCCTGAACCCATTGAAAATGGGCATAAAAATGTGTCATTCAAAGTGCTACGAAAATATAATATTTCATCCGCCCTCCAACGACCAACACTGCCAGTGTCCGTGCAACATTTGCTATGGAAATGTCTAAAGGCATCTCTAAAGTTGAATGTGACATAAATAAAGTTCAATCGCATTTGCAATTCTATTAATAGAGTTCCAAGAACTGTCTGAATAAATGCGGTCAAACGGACCAAGCAGACAAATGGATAAATGGACGGAGGAATGAATAGATCGACAGAGGGCAGGACGGAGTGAAAAGATGGACGGTCGAATGGAGAGATAGATGAACAGGCGAAGGGATGAACTAATGGGTGGATTGATGGCTGGATGGTGGATTGACTGATGGCTGAACGTAATAAAAAACGGATGCACTAATGGAATGTCGTATGGACAGACATGCAGATAGGCGAAAATTACTAGACTGCTTTTAATCAGATCCCTCTCTAAACAATATCTAGAAATCACTTTGATCTATATCTATTGTGAAGTGACGTAGTGGCAAAATATAGCTAAAATAGCAGCTAGATAAAGAGGAAGTTAGTTAGCGAATGGAAGCTATTACAGATTACTTTAAGATTTAAGATTTTGAGATTTTTCAGTTTTGTGAGAAGAGTTCTACTGGTTGTTGAGGATTGAAATATGTTTTTTAATAAATGTCCAAGTTTTTTAAAAAGTCTATTCTGCCTGAAGTCAAAATCTTTATACTAATAATAATAATATATAAGTTAATAATAATAATCATATAGATTATCTTTTATTATTATATAATTATTGAATCTTGTCTTAAGTTGAAAGAGATTCCTTAGACGTAATACAAAATATAATTATTGAATTGTAATGAAGCGAGAGAGTCAATATATAGTTGTAATCATGTTTCTTCATGTTTTCATATTATATATAATTAATTGGAATTATCCGACCAAACATGGACAAAGTTGATTGAATAGTAAGTGTAGGTTCATCATTATCCAACGAGTGCAGATTTAAGTTTTCTTATACCATTTCAAATGGTATGGGAGTTGTCCCCATAACTATTTTTATGGCATCATGTGTGAATGCTTTATAGCATTGCACCTCTCTCTCTCTCTCTCTCTCTCTCTGCTCATTCACCACGTCTAACACAAAATCGGTGTCAACGAGCATTAGAATAGCCATTAGCAAAAGCTGTAACTGAATTGTGATTTGGATGCGGTTAGTGGAAATGGTTCCGAACTCACCCGTTGGATAGAGGATAATGGTGGTGGCTCGATTCTTGTTGCCGGCCGCTATGATGGTGGCCATCGTCTGAGCTGGGAATGTGGTGGCCGGGGCACTCGTCGTGGGCAGATGGGTGATGGCGCTGCTCAGCACTGTGCTGGCGGCCGTGGTCGAGGATTCGATGAAACCGACAGACGACGACGATGACGACGCCGCCGCCGCCGCCGACGACGTGACATTAAATGCATTATACATATCCTGGCCATGGCTGTCGCTGTCGTTGGTCGTGGCATGCATGCTGCCATTAGCATGGTTCAGCTGGCGAATCCGCTGCCCGTTGGCCATGTCCGTGGCCAGGCCGCCATGGAGTAGCAGAGTGGTCAGTGTGCCACGCTGGCCGCCCATTGTGGCCAGCGTGCGATTCAGCAGCGTCTTCATATTGCCCGTTGTCGCCTGCAGCAGTTTGGACGTTAGATTTGTGGCCGTCGTGGGATTTGGACTGTCCGTTCGTTCCGCTGCTCCAGCTTCGCCCACTACGGCTGTCCCTTTTACCCCGCTGGCCAGATTATTAATGATGCTTGCTGTTGTTGCGGTCATATTGTTTAATAATTTCGCAGCATAATCGTAAATTTCAATGAGCATTTGGTGGCGCGCCCCCTTGATTCCCTTCCGCCTACTTCTTGGCACGCCCTAGCCTGGCTGCTGCTGCTGCTGCTGGTGTTGCGGTTTTGGCCGTCTGCAAAGAGAAATTCGCAAAATTGGAAGCATTGGCTTGACTACTAATTGCTTTAATGAATCATCCGGCTGACCTCTGGGGCTTTATTTGAGTGTTGGCAAGCGCCTAATGAAGCCAGCGCCGCTTAAGGCGCGCTTACGCACACTGCCCTCTCACGAGCTGACAACTAGCTTAGTCTGTTCTGGCTGCCCGCTGGGAATTCCCCTTCTCCCCATATCATCTGCAAGTCAAGTTCTTTCGGCTGCTTATCTTGTGCCTTAGGAAAAGCTTCTTTTTTTTCGTTGTTAAGACAATATCATTTATCTTCAGGTCAAATATGTGAGGCAAATAAAGTAAAAGTTTTGATTGTTTCTATTATAGATGAACTAAATTGTCTTGATTGCCTGTTTAGGCCACAGATCTAGAGATCATAATCGAGTTGTATACGATATAAGCATTCATACAGATTAATGAAATTATTCATTAAATTCGCAATGATTTTTATATATATATAAACTGTATATTTTATATTTAAAATTTTTTCTTTTATTTTTTATATTTTATATTTTACATTTTATATTTTATATTTTAAATTGTTTCTTTTATTTTTTCTTTTATTTGTTTATGTTAAATAAAATTACTTAATTAAATAAAATTAATTAAAATAAAAGAATGTTTATTCAAATTTTAGTTCTACTTTTTTCACTAATATCAATCAATTTGTATTTATATTTCTTATTTGCATAATTCTTAGCACATTCTTTTACCTGATTCCATCATTAGCATTGAAATGGGAATATGCAAATGGAAAGCAATTTGCATTACGAGCTTATCAGTTGTATTGCGATAACACATGCCACTCATCATGAATAAAATATATTTTTGTATATTTATATGGAAAATAAAGCATAAAATTGCATTGGAGCTCTTTGCATTGCTCAGGGTATCTCTTAGTCAGCCACATTTGCCTAAAATACTCTTATTTGTTTTCAACTTGGCTTCTTTTTTATACTTTTCCTTTATTTATTTTTTGTTTGTCGGACTCTGAATTGAATCTGATTTATTTTCATTGCACAAAAACTGAGCAATTGAAAGTTTGCAAGTTGCACGCGGCTATATATAGATTGGCTGAGTTCCTGTTTGGTCTTAGTTTAGTGGTCGCACACACACACACACACACACTCGAACAATGGCATATGTGAAGCGGAACATAAAACGTACCCCTACCATCATCATATAGCGCCCTAACTCCCCGCTCCACTGCTCCACACTCCCCATTTGAGGGGCCAATCAAGCGGGCAATCCACAGGCCGCCAATTGCCCCGCCCCCCTCCCCCGCTCCCGTTTCAATGACCGCTGCCAAATGGCACTCGAAGCTGAAGTTGATGCTGAAACTGGAGGACACTTTGGCGACAACGGGGCCATAAAAATATGTTAACTAGTATTGTATGAGAGAGAGAGAGAGAGAGGGAGAGTGTGTGAGTGTGTGCTGGCCACGGCCAATGCCAACTAGCTTCATTAGCAGCAAAAGTGAATTCGATTCAATCGGAATGTAATGAAACGAAACGCAAACCAAAAGGAAACGAATCCAATCGAAATGGAAATCCAAACAATGTAAGAAAACTCATTCAAACACACTTCCTCTACAGCAAACACACACACACAAACACACACACACACTCATGTACACATAGACTCATATATGTACATCCCATTAAATGGCCTGGCCCAAAACATGGATTTAATGGCAGCCACCTTCAATATGGCCAAGACGCAGTCGACATCAATAAACTGAACGATTCAGGCAATGATGACAGCCAGGCTATTGGCAGTCGGCGCTCATATTTAATTAAGCTATAAATGGGATGCAACTGAGTCTTAAATTTATAATTGTTTACATTATTTGTATTTATTTATTTATTTTTTTATTTATTATTTTTTTAAGTGTTGGTTCCATTCCATTCCATTTGTATATAATATTTTAGGTATTTAAACATTTATTATTAAACATTACATTATATATATTTATAAATGTGTTTATATAAATATGTATATATATTAAAGAAACTTGTATACATTAAAATTAGAATAAACTCATGCTTATGGCACAAACTGAATTATAGACTTAATTATTTGCAATTTTGTAAAAATATTATGAAATATAATAAAAACATATATATATAAAATAATAATATTAATAATAATAATAATAAAATGATAATATTATTAATTATTAAATACAAATATTTTGATTATTATTTCTAAGCATAGAAATGCTTAATTTCAATAATATATTATTATTATTGTTTTATCATATATTTATTTGTTATTATTTATTTATTTTTTTATTACTTTTGTATTTTGACTAATTTTTTCTCATTTATATGCTTTTATTTATTGTGTTTTTATACCCTGAGTCCATTGAAAATGGAAATAGGGTATAATGGTTTTGCTAAAAGTATGTAACAGGCAGAAGGAGGCGTGACAGACCCCATAAAGTATATATATTCTTGATCAGGGTGACGAGAAAAGTTGATCTAGCCCTGTCCGTCCGTCCGTCCGTCTGTCCGTCTGTCCGTCCGTACGTCCGTATGTATGAACGCGTCGATTTCCGAAGATACAAAAGCTAGAGAGTTCATTCTTCTTGTGTTAGGTCCGTATATTGCGCGCGCAGTACGAGTTTGTTTCAGAAATTCGATAACTCGTATATTTGCAAAGTTATCGATACACGAATTTATCGGGAACCAGTTATAAAATTCTAGCTAATTCATCTTTAGAGTTAGAGTCCAAGTCTTCTGCATATATATAGATACTAGTTTAATACTATTTGGTTTTTGTCAGATTTTGGATTCCGGTCCCCACCTCGCCCCACCATCCCCAAATGTGTAAAAAATGCATTTCAAATACTAGAGACATGCTGTTTGGTTCAGCATATAGATATGAATATCATAATCATAATCTGAAGATATCAATACGATTGTCCATCTAGAAACAGAAATATTATCATCAAAGTTTTCTCATCAAAATCCATGCTACGCAGCAGCAAAGCAGCGAGACAGCAAGCCGCCTGCATTGCTCACACACATGCATACACACATACATGCCTACAAGCGTAGATCAGCGTCTATGTGCGAATAATTCTTGGATTATTCGTTCGAAGAAGGGCTCAGGGGATTTCGTAGTCGAGCAGTCTCGACTACAGCTTTCTTACTTGTTATACATGTATATATTGTTTTTATTATTTATTGTGTTTTGTAGATATTTTGTATATATTTTTATACCCTGAACCCATTGAAAATGGGAACTCAGGGTATAATGGTTTTGTGAAAATGTATGTAACAGGTAGAAGGAGACGTCGCAGACCCCATAAAGTATATATATTCTTGATCAGCATACAAAATAATTGGATTAAGCCCTGCCCGTTCTCGACTAGAGCCTGTTTACTTGTTTTTTATTTATTTAGGTTTTATTAGTTTTGTATATTAACTATTTTTTTCCTCATTTATATATAATAATATTTTTAATTTTTGTAGATTTAACTTTGTTTTAGTTTAAAATTTAATGTTAAACATTGCAATGCTTAGCCTGAATTTCATTTCATAAGCTTTAACTTCGTATCTCAAAGTCTAGGTCCAATCACGAGATTTCATTTGTATTAAAATTGAATTACATTAAAAAATGATTTTAAATTGTTGTTTTTTGAAATTGTTATTTAATTTTTTTTATGTAGAATACAAATAGTTTATAGCTATTATTATATTATTATTGAAATATATTATATTTAATAATATTAATATTAAAGCATTTTACATTCCTCACTTATCATTCATTAAATGAATATGACCTGTAATTCTTACAGAATATTTTAGAATTGTATTAATATGATTTTTAAGTATATACTTTTTGTATTTTCAGAACTTTGCTGTAATTTATTATTATATACTATTCATTCATGATCAAAATGACCTCAATTCCCCAAACAGATCCTGCCAAAGGTTAGTCAAAGTACAGTTTAGAAGTTACTTGCATTTACAGTTTGAATATCACACTAGCACTTAACGATTCAGTTTTAAATGAAAAACTAGCTTCATACAGGGTATTATGCAGTCGGTTATGCGCGACTGGGAAATTCAAAAATGATTTATGAACTAATTAGAAAACGAGCTCTCTTTAAATTGATTTCATATTTCAGCAATGAGAAGAACAAAAACTTTTCAAGAGCGTGCAAGAGAAGCTGTACGGCTCAGGTAACGGATCTCGTTGCTCTACTATGTACGTACCGTTATGTGGCCGCTGGCTGGTACTATTGTTGCTGCTCCTGTTGTGCTTCTGCTTGTGCTCCTGCTGCTGCTTCTGCTGCTGCTTCTACTGCTACTCTGGTGTCCGCTCAATGTGTCCACACTCTCACATGTGCCACATAATTTTGCACTTTTATTGCGGCAATTTGAGCACAAGAACAAAAATAACGAACGCACACAAACTCAGCGTGACAGCCACGCGCACGCGAACAATTTGCATAGGCGCCTTGTTCGGACCGTTACTTTTGCCTAACGGTTCTTAACGTTTTACGTGTTTTGGTTGTCGCGCGCACTTGCTGTTCTGGCTGCTTCACTTCGTGGCTGCTCAATGTTGTGGCAACTGCCGCGTCGCGTTCGCCGTCGCTTTATGAGGCGCCGCAACGCTGGCGTCGCGCTTTTATAGCCGGCTCCTTGCTTAAGGGAAATTTTCGTTTGTCCATTCGATGACCTGAAGAGCGCAAATTTCCCACACAGAGCACTGGAAGGCGAGCAATGCCTTGCATGCGTTGCGGTACTTTTGCTCTTTAGTGGAATGCTTGAAGTGTCTAAAAGCATGATTTTCGACTGCATAAACTAAGCCTTAAGCACTTTCTGAACCGTTTAAACTTCAAATACATCAAATATATTATTGATAGCCAAACAATTTTCTGAAGTATGTATTAATCATGCCGATTTATAGCCGACATGTTGTTTATAAACTGCATACATTTTCTCAAATTTCATTTATTTATATATCATTTTTGTTGTTTTCTTTTAATTCTTTACATTTTTAGTACGCATATTAATATATTTATTATTAACTTTTAGCCGAATCTAACCTCACTCTTGATGGGTTGCTGCCCTTTTAATGCATTTTGTGCTCGTTCAGTTGGCGAAAAGAGTATATGGGTTTTGTGCATTCTACTTCTTACTCTTCCTATATTGTTATTGATTCAAGGCATATTGAACATTTGGACAATTCTTACAATAATGTCAACATCTTATCAAGATAAACTCTGTGTGTTAGGCAACAGTTGGTTTGAATGCTAGAGTCTTGATATTTGGTATACATATAGTCGGGTATATAAGGCTTAGATATACATATAGTTTTATTTAAATTAATTTAAATTATATTGTTTTTATTATTTATTGTGTTTTATATATATTTTGTATATACTTTTATAACCTGAACCCATTAAAAATGGGAATTCAGGGTATAATGGTAAACTTGTGGGCGGATGACAAAGAAATAGTTTCTGAATCTAAGCCAACTAATGTAAAGATGATTTGGGAAGTCGTTCTTGAGTCCCGGGCTCAAATTCCCCTTAAACGATGCCAGGACTTGGTTGATTCCATGGCTAGGGGTTGTGCAGCCGTAATTTCTATTAAGGCATCACAACTAAATACTAAGCTTAAGGAATATGTTTTTTTTCATTTGTTATTAACTATAAGCAAAAGTTTGTTGCTTATTTTTATTTTTAATCATTTTTAGCGCATAATGAAAAAGTGGTGCAATTTTTTTCGTCGATTTTTCGACTTTTTTCAGAATTTTTTGAATTACATAAAAACGTGAAATATTTTGATGATAATTCTTTTTTGTAGCAATAATTAATTGTTTTCTGCTTCTATAAAAGTAATTTGTAGACCAATCCGTTGATAAATGCAGGAGAACTTCTTAAACTTTGCATTTCAAAGTGGCTAACAGGCAGAAGGAGACGTCCCAGACCTCATAAAGTATACGTTCGTAAAGCAGAAGAGTATTAGTTTTTTTGTTTTCAGGGTTCTGGGTATCTCGTAGTCGAGGCGTCTCGACTAGAATTCTTCTTACTTGTTTTTAATTACAAAATAAATTCGTAAAACTGTTCTGATATCTGATTCAAGAAGTTGACCATAGATCCTCAAGTTGGTTGAGCTGATTTACAGCCAGATCTTCAAATTCGATGCCTTTAACATAGATCTCGATGCCGAGTGAACGAGTAATTTGAAGTCAATAACACCCCAATGCAGACATTTTGCCTATTTGTTCAAGTCTCATTTGTTATTTCGCACTTGGAGCATTTGCGCCTTTTAATGGATTGTGAACGGAAGCTTTTGCCTTTCCTCAAAGATTCTTCAGACACGACACGAAAGAGCTGCGCTTGCGGAAGAATTTTGAATACCCTATCATAAATGGAATTGAATGAAACTAGACAAAACTGAAGAAATCCTGAAATCAATCTTAAGGCAAATCTTTTACTATCTCACGATCTAGAAAGTTGATGCCCATTAACTAACTCAAATGCTTTTATTTACAGGGTATTCCAGCTGTTGACTAAAATGGACGTATGTTTAATATTCCCACATCAATTCATCTATTCAAGCTAAGCCAACCATTTGCTGCTGTTTACAGGATATTTTGAGGTGTTGTTTGCAAATGCTTTGAAATGTTTTGAAATGTTTTTGCTTTTTTTTTGTGTTTTGTTTTTTTTTTGCTCGCATTTCAGTCGAGCTGTAAATATTTTGCTTTGATATTCAGTTTGATTAGGTCAAGGCTGGGCATGGTCTATTTCACACACTCACTCTCTCTCTCTCACTCGCACACTCAGCATATAGACATTTATTGCATTTGCCACGATTTTATTTGAAACAAATTGAAAAATTTGAAACGTGCCCCGCACTAATTTCCACATTTGGCAGCTCGATGCGATGCAGCTCTATAATATTCCAGATATAATGCAACAGCTACACAAATCGATCTCCCTCTCACCTATTCACCTATGTGACCGCTGATACCCTACAATAGAGGCATATAGATTTTAGTGAGTTATAGAATACATATGTATATATCCCATATGTGTCCATTTTTATTACACTAGTAAAAGACAATTTTTAATTAATTACTTCAATAATCTAACAGCAGATAAAACTAAGATGAAATATCAAAAGTAAACTCTTTTTATTTAATTTTATATTTTAGGTAAATAAATTTGCAGGAAGATAAATATTATTATTATTAATACTATTAATATAATTTTTTTTTTTTATTTATTAAATTATTTAATAAATTTGAAGTAAAACAAAATAAAGTTATCTTATTAAATATCTCATTTATCATTAACTACTTTTACTATAAATACAAATATTTTTTTTAGTTTTTATACATTTTGTATTATATATATTTTAATAAATGTATATAATTTTAAATTTATAAATTATATATAGATTTGTTTGTTTGTAAATTTTATTATAATATATATTTTTTATATTCATAAGTTAATTTTTTTTTTATTTTCAAATTTTGTAATTGTAATTTGTTTTATATGAAAGTTTTCTAAATTAAAAATATATATATATATATATACTTTTTTGTTAATTAATTTTTCAAATTTCATTATTTTTTTTATTTAATTTTTATTTAATTTATCATTAATTACTTTTATTATTTTTTTTGTTTTTAGTTTTTACACATTTTGTATTATATATATTTTAATAAATTTATATAATTTATAAATTTATAATATTTAAAAAAAATCTATATATATATATATAACTTATTTTATATCTATTCCTATCCAGAGCTATGCATTTTTTTTATCTTATTTGAAAGTAAATATTAAACTAGTAAACGTAATACAAGAATAATTTTCTTATTTATTTTTTACTATTTATTAACTTTTTTTTAAACATATATTTTTTATAAATAAAATAAACAATAGATTCGCTGCAAGTTCTTAAGTAAGGTAAATTATTTTAAATGATATATAAAGGATTAATTTTTTTTAGTCGTTTTTCCTAAATAGAAAAATTGAATAGATTAAAAAAATGGTTTTTATTATTATTATTTATTACTTTTGTAAATATATTTGTGATAAATGAAAGAGAAAACAGTCAAACAGTCATAGCAATTGCTGTCACTGAGATTTTGTTGAGCTCACGTGTATCAAAACACTCTGTTAGAGAAACAAGCAAATTTTCTTCCGAGTTAAGTGAGCCTTGGAATAGCTGTCCCTGAGTTTGCCTAGGAGGTAAAGCCAGTTCGTTTCCAGTTCAGTCTACAAAGTAAGATAGAAAAATACACAGCTCGGAGCAAAATTATTTAATATCACATTTTTTTTTACAATTATTTTCACGCGCAATAAAATACGCCGATTTTGCGGCTATTTAACTTTATCTGGTGAGTATTGAACGTGTGAAATTCAAGCATATATTGTTGGCAAATCGAAGTTTTACCATCAACTTCAAGTGGTGCAGTAGTTCGCGAGTAAAAAGTGTTGTAATTTTTAAGTAAATGTGAATTTGTGGTTAAAGTGAATTGAGAACAGAGATGAGTTAAGGAGCTGACGTGGCCTTGGAGTTGAGGTTCGTTCCGTGATAGAGGCGCGTTTGGGAACAGCGGCGAGTTTGGTATCGCGGATTTCAGAATAAGGTTGTGTGTTAACGGTAGATTAGAGGTGAATTGGGGGAGGAAAATGAGTTGCTTATAGGGTAGATGTACCAGATTAGAGGTGAATTCGGGATAGATATGAGTGGATATAGAGGCATGTTTACGATAGATGTAAATTTGGTATGGAGGTGAATTTGGGATAGAGGTGAGTTGGGGAATAGATGTACATTTGGATTATGGGAATGGAGGTATGTTTTGGGTAGATGCTCATTTGGATGAGAGGGGAATCTGCGATAGAAGTGAGTTTGGGTATAGATGTACGTTTGGAATAGAGGTGAATCCAGGAAAGAGGTGTGTTCCATATAGAGAAATGTTTTGGATATATGTTCATTTGGATTAGAGGTGAATCTGCGATAGAAGTGAGTTTGGGTATAGATATAATTGTGGAATAGAGGTGAATCTGGGTGTAAATGTACATTTCGACTGGAGGTGAATCTGGGAAAGATGTGAGGCCCGTATAGAGGTATGTTGAGGATAGATGTTGATTGGGATTAGAGTTGAATTTGGGGAAATGAGATGGGTATAGAGAAATGTTTTGGGTGGATGTACATTGGGATAAGAGGTGATTCTGGGATAGAAGTTAGTTGGGAATGGAGGTGTGTTTAGGTTAGATATACATTTGCATTAGAGGTGGATCTGAGATAGAGGTGTGTTTTGGGTAGATGTACATTAGAGGATTAGAGGTGAATCTGCGATAGAAGTGAGTTTGGGTATATATATAGATATAGATAGAGGTGAATCTGGGTGTAAATGTACATCTCGACTGGAGGTGAATCTGGGAAAGATGTGAGGCCCGTATAGAGGTATGTTGAGGATAGATGTTGATTGGGATTAGAGGTGAATTTGGGTATGAAAATGAGATGGGTATAGAGGAATGTTTTGGGTGGATGTACATTGGGATTAGAGGTAAATCTGGAGTAGAGGTTCATTTGACGTAGAGATGCATTTTGAGTTGATGTAGGTTAAGAGCGTAGGACAGTGTAGAGTAAGACTTGGATTGGGAGGGAAGGTGAGTGCATAGAGGCGAATTTTTTAATTCTTAACTTTTTAGATGTTCGTTTTGGAGGAAAAGCTAGCTTGAAGTTGAGGTGAACATTGATTGACGGACTTATGAAAGGAGTTGCTATGGGGCAAGATGGTTCCATTTGAAAAGGAAAAGACAGTGAAACTGCAATTAGTGGTTCAGTGAACTCGTATTATATATTTATAGTGAATTGTTGGAAATATCGATTAGGTCGGGTCAAGTGAAGTCAGGTGAAGCACAGATGTTTCAAATGGCCAGGTGTGCTTAATGCCTTTGTTTCCATGTCGAGGCAAGGCGACAAAGAGTCGCATATACCGAATGTTCGTTTATGCGTGCAAATAGATAACTATTCTCCATCTCTCTCCATCTCTCTCTGTCTCTCTCTGTCTGTGCGAGGGTAAAAATGGAAATTGAATTGCTGTTTTTGAATGCAATCAATTAAAATTTATAAATACAAACAGAAGAGATAGCCAGGTGGGCGGCTAAGCGGGGCGGTGGGCGTGGCGTGGAGTGGTCTGGCGTGGTCTGGGCTGGCTTGGCTTGAAGAGAGCCTCGGGAATGGTTTACAATTAAATTGCGTTTGTTTGTATGCTGCGTTGAGTGGCTTTCAGTTTTGAAGCAATTCGCAACAATTTGGTCGGTCAACCGCATAAAGTTGTTTAGGCAAGAGCAAGAGAGAGAGAGAGAGAGAGAGAGAGAGAGAGAGAGAGAGAGAGAGAGAGAGACAGGAGAGAGGGAAAGGGACAGACTGAACTGCTCTTGCAGCCAATTGAAATATTTATTTAGAAATATATTTCAAATAGAACAAATATTTGTATACACATTGGTGCAATTTGTTTGCATTGCAAGCGTTGCCAGACTGCATTCACTCGGTTGGTTTAGAGCCTACCCAGGGGGAGGGCTCAATTGAATGCCTCAATCTATTTATAATGCTAACAATATAATAATCCTGCTCCTACTTCTCCAATATATTAATCCTGCACTCCTTCTTTTTACAGATTTTGGAAACGCATTAAATCCAGGCCTTAGCAAATACTAGTCTAAAGATATAGCCAATCGTAGGCATTGGCATCTATATCAGTTTTTTCTATATACATATATTTTGGATCATATTATCGCATGGAAATTTTGAATGTCATATATATTTTTTATTTTGATACGAGTTTTTAGTACTACATCATTTTTTTTTACGTATAATAGTAATAGAGTTTTAGGGAAATAAATATTTGTGAACATTTTCGGACCAACACTACAAGTTGCGGTGAGTACAGAGAGGGAATAACTGAATATATTATATATCTCTTATGTCCCCTAGATCTCAAGGATTATAAGAGCAAACTTTTGCTCCTCAACTCGTATCTTGCGAGCCTTACCATTCGCCTAGCCTAGATAAGGTCTTTTGGTTTATATGGCAACTCCCAAAATGATGCCCTCGCGTCGTTTCAGAGCGACCAACGTGGTGTGCACCCGCACCTCGAAGCAATTTTCGCGCAACGAGATTATCTCATGGATTAACGATACGCTGGACAGCGAAGTGCTGAAGATTGAGGATCTTTGCACTGGGGCTGCCTATTGCAATCTGATGGACATTTTGTTCCCGCATGTCGTGCGCATGAGCAAGGTGAAGTTCGTGTGCAACCAGTCGACGGAGTTCATCGAGAACTTCCGTATACTCCAGCAGAGCTTCAATTCTGTCAACGTCAACACGCCCATCGATATTGAGTTGCTGGTGAAGGGTCGTTTCCAGGATAACTACGCCTTCGCCCAGTGGTTTAAGCTCTTCTACGATTCCAACTTTGTCGAAATGCCCACCAACTACGATCCAGTAGTTGCTCGCGGCTACATGCCAATTGTGATCGGCCAGGCTAGTCTGTTTAGTTCGATTCGGACCCGTTCCTCTTCTTCGCCATACAAGCCGTTCGAGCCGAGATTTGTGAAGTTGTCGCGCAGCAAGACTCTTGTGGTGGATGTTGGAAATGAAGAGTTAGTGGATGGACATGTGACCGAGTACCGTCAGCCACCTCGTGGTGGTGGTGGTGCTCATGCTGCAACTGGTGCTAATGATGGTATTGGTGAGGTTGTCGTCAGCCGATGCTCGAGACGTCATCGAGAGAACACACCGGGAGCATATATGGACACACCGAGGGGGAAGTGGTGGTGCCCATGGCACACCAAAGGCTGAGTCGGAAGGATCGCGCGGACCGCGTGCAGTACGCAACATTTCAAAGATGCCATCGGCTCAATGCCGAGTCCAACCAACTGTGACACGTGGGCAGCCCAAGGATTCGCTCCTCACAGCGAAGACGGTGCCGGCAACGAGGCCAAAGCACGAGTGCTGCTCGCATGGACACCATCAACACGGCTCAGGCAAGGCCAAGGGCGAGCTGCCAAGCACATCGCGGGCGACAGGGGACGATCAAGATACGGCAGCATCAGGTTGAGCATTCAGTTAAGCAAACGCGGCCAAAATTACAACGTTCAAAATCCCTTTTAGATACGGCAAATGATCTGAGGGCGCCGCGTTTTAGAAATTTGCCGTATCTGATACTGCCCATACCCGACTCCCTGTCCCCGCGAAGCGGTGCGGCAAGGGAGTCGCCTGGGCAGTCAGATACGGAGGAGGAGAAGGAAGAGGTAGAGGAGGAGGACGAGGAGGACGATGTAGATGATGTGGACGAGGAGGACGAGGAGGATGATAAGGAAGCAGCGGCAGCTGACATGGAACCGGCTACGTCTTCGAAGCTGTATCGCATATTAGAAATGCTAATGCTGAAGAAGACTCCACGCGGCGGAAAGAATTAGTTAGCCAAGCAGTCGGCGGCTTCAGTTCTGCGATGACATAACATCGCATCCCGAAAACTGGCAACATCGCATCGTTTATACCGTCATCGTATATATTATATCACCATACCCTCACCTCTTCTACTCAAATGAGTTCCATCTACACAGCGTTATGAATAAAAAAAAAAAACCAAAATCAAAACTACAAATAGACTTTAGACTGATTCTGAATCGGGATGAGGGAGGAGTTTCGTGTAGCTTAGCTTTTGACAACGTTGCCTGCTTTTTATAGCAACTAGGATCTTAGCAGGGACCATGCCATAAAGTCGGCTTAGCCACGTCTTAATCGCGGCGAATTACTTAGCTTAGACACCAACCAACTGCTTTGCCTGTTGGTTTTTTAGAACAGCTCTTGCTTACTGATTCTTATAAAAGGCATTTTGTCTTATAAAGTGGGAATAATTTTGTGAGCTATCAAGGAGATGTATGCACAATTATATTAATATTAATACAAAAAAGAATAATTATAATAAAAAATAATAATACAATAATACATTAATACAATTATTAATAGATTAGCTGCAACCACATCCCTTCTACATATACTGCTTGTATACGTGACAATAATTTCATTTATAAACCCGACATTCAAATTAGTATATGATTTAAGGAAATTCTGTTTTAATTTATGACTGTATCGAAGGATTTTCCTACATGCACTCGCTATTATATTAATAGCTTAGCTGCAGCTACTTATAAAATCAATCGCTCTACTACACCTATGTATGAATTATCCATATGCTTTGTTTATTCGAGTATATTTTTATATATTTATTTTGTATCTTATATATACAAAGTACATAAATACTAATAAGTAAGGACATTATATTGATGGACTTTCTAACTAACAGTTTGCATAGACACACACCCACTGCTGCATAACTTAGCTACAGGATATTAATCTTCTACATTTATTGCCCGCTTGGTTTGTGTATTGGATAAATATGTTACTTATAAATAATATATATATAAATATATAAATAAATATAACAAATTTAATAAATATACATGTATGCATTCCTTGGTAGACAATTTTATACAAGATATATTAATAAAAGAAATTCCAAATCGCAGTCATATTGAGGGACTTTTTTAACTAGTAACTAGCAAAGACAAACACCTACGTTTTACATGTTTAATGTAACTACAGCAACTACTACTACTACTACGCATATGTATTTATTGCCTGAGTGTTTTCTCTTTATAAACATATTTATGTGTATATTACGTGTATGTATATTTATCTATATAAATTTAGATATATTATATTATACGCCGATAAATAAATAACAATAATACAAATATTTAAGGAAATTCAGCATTGACGATAAGAAGGGATTTTCCAAGTTACGTTTATCTAAGACACGAACCTTAAATGCCTTTTGTAAATAATCAAATAAAATGAGAGTAAATAAGTGGACGAGAGTTCGTGTTTCGTATGCCAAACCGATTTTTTAATTGTTCTTCTTTTGTCGTGTATAAGGGCAGAGAAAAGTTCCAACTCGACTCGGCCATTCGGTTGTCTTTGGGTGCGGTAAAATTTGAGTTGAGTGTAAAGTCATGTAGATCTCTAATTCAGAGCTTAGCTGCGGCACTTCTAAAGCCACTCTTATACACTTTTCTCTTTATGGCAGTATTAGTGAAGCCAGCTAAGACACAAAACTACAGCTATGGGCAAGAGCTTGGCTACAACTCTTATAAAATCAAAGCTGTTTGGTTTGTGTATTTGAAAAAATTTGCATGAAATTATTTAATATCGACACAATAAACAGTTAAGTAAACTATGCAAATTAGTTTTTATTGATATATAATTTATATATTTACATATTTTTTATTGTCATATTTGACATTGTCTAAGATACATCCTAAGCAGCTTTATGCTCCAGCACACGCTTGGCATACTCGGATATGTGAAGTACGCCGTATTTGGGAGAGGCAACATGTAGATTACGGCCATTGCAGTAGACGTCATTGATGTGCGGATTATGTAGCTCGGTGATGAGCGTGGAGCAGGCCGTGGATGAGTCGCCCGTTGACTTGAGCATTTTCTGCAGAGAGGAGAGAAAGATCGTTGCGGATCAAAGGAGCAGCAATGACTATATGTTGGTACACTTACCATCCAGAACTCGTTGCCGGGCAATGCATTGCCATCCCAGGCATAGGATACAACGAGCAGCATGTTGGCATGCTCGGGCATGGTCAGCTTCTGGGCCGGATTGCGCTTCGACAGATGCACACGAACACCACCGTCCGGATGATGCGAGGACTTGATCACGGCGCCATTGTGAATGCCGCCACAGCGTTCCAGCTTGAACCAGGAGAAGTGAACGACACCAATGTGCGTAAGCTGAGCGCTGAGCACACGCAAACGCTGCTCGAACGTCTCGAGAAAGATTTGCTCCTGCTGTGGCGCCACCTTCCAGACGCCCAGGCCAAAGCCAACGACATGGATGTACGCCTGCTTGCCTGCACGAGCGGCGCGTGCCTCCGCCTCCAGCAGCAACATGTCAAAGCTGATGGCATAGCGACGCTTCATCACAAGATTATCGAACACATCCTGCTTGTTGCCCGACACTCCGAATCGCTTGCCATCGATCTGCACATCGCTGCGCAGGAAGTCGCGCGTCTCATAGAAGCTGCGCCACACCCGGCGATAGTCCTCCGCTCGGTTGTTGGCAGGCGCATCCGCAGCATGCCCGTAGCCATGCTCCGTGGTGTTCTGGGTGCGTGCTATGACAATGTCTTGGAACTCCATCAGATTGCGCCGTGAGAGCCGCGCTCCGATCATGCCCACAATAACGCCATCTGGTTCGAGGCTCTTGCGATTGTGGGTCACACGGCCGCAATTGGTGCGCTCGCCCTCGTTGATGAACTCCGTATGGGAGCTGACCGAGAGCAGGGCCGACAGCTTGATATCGTCATAGCTGAGCACATGCTCCAGCTGCAACGGCGCCTGCTCCTCCGGGCTGCCAATGGGCTCAAAGCCGCTGGCGCCTCGTTCGCCCGTCAGCAGCAGGAACTTGTCGTTGCGTGCAAAGAAACTGGCGCAGCGCTTGCTCAGCAGACGCTGCACAAAGTCCACTAGCGACAGCTGCCGATAGACGCGCAGCTCCACAGCGTTGCCTGCAAGCAAATGGAGAATCTGAAATGGGAGAACCCTTATGGGATTCACTCGCTCGCTTACCCCACTGTCCCTTGTGCTCCAGGTAGTCGAGGTAAAGCGCCACGGTGCGCTCATGTATCAGCGGATAGACTGAGGCAATCTGCTGCCCAATCAATGCGTGGCGATCCTTTGGCTGACTCTGCACGCGGCATGTTTCGACGCCGAACTGTGGAAATAATTGATTAATATGAATTTGATAGTTATTGGAATGCCACGCACCTCTAGTGGAAACTTGCTCGACTTTTGCATGAAGGAGCGTATATCGGCTGTTGCCTCCGCATCCGGCTGCTGCATGGATTTACACTGCTCCAGCAGCCGTCGTCCGAATGGAGTCAGCGGTTGTGCCTGAGATTCCACTGGTGGCCAAATTGCATCGACTTCAGCTCCAAATGTGGACATGTTGTCAATCGCTCAATTTCACAATTACATTTAATTACAAGTTCTATAGCGTGCGGCATTTTATAAACAATGGATACATGCGCTGTAAATGCAGAGCTTATAACGGGTATATTGACTTGCTTGATAGCTGCAAGAGAATAGCTGTGAGCACTAATGCATTTGCTTGTATTAAGTTAACTTTGCATTTAAATGAAGTACCAAACATACTTTGGTAACTTACTTATTAAATAAATTGTATTATTGCACCTAATTTAATAGGTAAGTATGAGCTTTTTTGCAATCAAGGGTATGGCTTAGTTGAGATCTATCAATATCGATAATTTCCGCAGTGTGGTGAAATTTGCGGTGACTGTGGGATGGCACTAACCATACAACATGGTTAGTAGAGATGGTAAGCAAATAGAGAAGGTATAGAAAGTTTTTTGTCTTGGTTTCTTTAATGATGTAATACAAAAAAGATTATGAAATTAATAAAACACTAAATTTTTTTATTTTATTAATATTATTCATATAATATTGCTACCATTATTATTTTATGATATATTTCAACTTTGCTTTCCACTTTTGCTTGCTGCGCTGCATACCAGGCTTCAAACACAGCTGCGCTGCACTCGCTTTCCAATACTATAAGAGGGTGCATGTATTGTAAACAAAAAGTATTTAATTTTGTTCTTTTGATTTCTGTAATGAAGGAATACAAATAAAAATTATTACGAAATTAATGGAGCATTAAGCTTATTTATTATTAGTATTATTTTCATTACTATTATCATTATGTATTTATCTAGTAATAGTAGTTTATGATATTATTAAACATTTGCTATGCACTTGTTGCTTGCTGCGCTGCATGCCCGGCTTAAAGCACAGATGCAGCTGCAGCGGTGAACGCGTTTTCGAACACTGTAAGAGCGTGCGTGAATTATTGCAAACATTGGTAAATTCACCGCAAACCAACCATTTTTATAAATATACCTATATATATATACATATAAATATGAGCAATCATGTACATTCATGTAAACACCTGCATAATTTAGTTCTTTGCTTTGATTTGGCAGTTAGTTCTACATTAATCACAGAATCACACAGACTCTAAATCTTTCTGCGCAGTTCGCAAAGATCTTCCATTGTTGGCAGAAATGCAGAAATTCCTGAAAGTTTTGAGCAAAAAATTTAATTTCAGAAAAATGAGAGCAATTTGTGATAATCTTTCACAGCTGTGGCCCAATCCGTCGGCTAGACATTTGCCGGTGCTCAGCGATTTTGCCAAGGAACAGTTGATCCTTTGCCAGGAGCTGGGCAAACCCAGCCAGCAGCCCGATGCCGTCGACTTGGAGGCATTTATGACCATCTCTGAGCAATTTCCGATTCAGGTAAACAATGGAATTTTGTATATAGATAATGTTATCAATGCTCCTCCTGCAGTTCGGCACGGATGCCGGACGGGTGAAGTCGCAGCCAGTGGAGCGCAGGCCTCACATGCGCCAACAAATAGCCTCCGCCTATCCCATCATACACGAGCTGACCCTATTTCTCTATTTGAACTTTCTAGAGCACAAGCGGAAGTTTGGTTCGTTTTCAATTGAGGGCAATAAAGACAGAGATATACATATATATATATATATATATAATCTCTCAATCAATCCGCAGGCAATTCGAAGGAGCTGCGCGTCTATGAGCATCTCACGCTGCCGGAATTTGTGCAGCGTCTGTTGGACAAACGCTGCGTTTTCTTCTTTGGCCCGACGGATAGCTTTTTACTTATGGACGGCACCAGTGGCTATGGCGGCTTCGAGCAGATCGGCACCAGCAACGAGAAGGCTCCACTTAAGCTGAGGCACGTGCTGAGCTATGACGAGATAAAAATTGTCGGCTCTGCTCTATGCCTCCACCCACTCGGAGTTCATCAATAATGGCACGCGCTCGAATGCCGGCCGTGTGGAGCAGAATAAGTCACGGATTGAGACAGAGGGCGTCATTATGGGGCTAATTGGGGCGCGCTTCGAGTGCCCCAATGTAATGGAGTGCGAGGATATCTTGATAACGCGAGAGCAGAATACGGCAAAGCGAGGTTACGGCTGTTCGGAATCGGCTGGGAACCGTGCGCAAGACTATCGTCGTCTATGGCGCGAGTTCTACGAGGAACCCAAGGACTTTCGTTATAGTGATGTGCAGGCGGATGGTAAGCGCTTCATACAGCTGGACAAAGAGACGAAGTTCGACAAGCTGATGATGAGCAAGCGCTACGCCATTAGCTTCGACACGCTGCTCCTGGAGGCGGAAGCGCGTGCCGGTCGTTCGGGCAAGCCGGCGTACATCCATGTCGTCGGCATTGGCCTGGGCGTGTGGAAGGTGACGGAGCAGCAGGAGGAGATCTTCTTCGAGACTTTCGAGCAGCGTTTGCGTGCGCTTAGCGCTCGGCTCACACACATTGGCGTTGTGCATTTCTCCTGGTTCCATTTGGACAAGTGGGGCGGCATGTACGATGGCGCTTGCATAGAGGAGCTGGCGCATCCACAGGGCGGCATTCGGGTGCACATCTCTGTGCGCAATCCGGCCGACAAGCTGAAGAAGGACATGCTGCCCATTGTCACGTACGCCTGGGATGGCAACGCTTTGCCGGGCAACGAATTCTGGGCGGTAACTAATACGGAAAACTTTAAATTGCCTTTAGTTGATCAGCTCTCTCTCTCTCTCTCTGTCTTTAGAAAATGCTTGTGAGCACTGGCGATCCGGCTGCTGCCTGCTCCACGCTCATCAGCGAGCTGCAGAACCCGCACATTAACAAGGACTACATGAGCGGCAACAATCTGCATATTGCATCCATGCAACATGGTGTGCTCCACATCTCCGACTATGCCAAGAAGCTGCTCGAAGAAAGCATTTCAGAATAGCATTTATTAATGCATCTACTCCTATTGTAATACCTATATATATATATATATATCTACATATATATTCTTTATATATATATATCGCTCTTTATCCCGTGCTTATCTTTGTCATATTTGTGCAAAGTCCTAAACAAATTACGTATATTGTTATTCTCTTATCTACTCATATTTAACTGCGATAATACATATATTATAAATATGCTAAATATTTCTAGCTTTAACTAAGCAAGATTGAAAACAATTTTAACAATGTTTATTGACTGAAAAAGTTATGTGAATTGTAACTTCTTATCGTCTCAATTTGAACTACAATTTTATTTATTTTTTTTCTTAATATGAATTGTTAACTTTAGCTGTGAAAGCATTTGAATGTTTACATTTTTGTTGAAATTATATTTTTTCGAATATTTAAAACTTGAAATGTTTAACATGTGAACATGTGAATGTAATATTTTTATAATATATATCGTAAATAAATATTATTGCAACTTAAAGTTTCAAATGGAACTATAAATGATAAGCGTTTGATATGGAAGCAAATCGAAATTCTTTCATATCATATCTATTCTCAGTCCAGCCTGGAAGTTGGAAATCCCTTAAGCTAGGCTGCAGCTATTCATATCATGTCAAGTCTTTAAACAGTCTACAAAGGAAAGAACAGGCATATATACAAAGCTAGTTACTCATGCATGAATCTCTCCTCTTCCTAGTCATAGAACATGAGTATATCTAATGGGCACTATGAATGCGTCAAAAAAAATAATAAGAGTCAGCAAATTGTCGCGGACATGCACAATTGAAAATGAATTGAAAATTGAATGTTTAGCATGTTGCTTCGAGTTTGTTACGAAAGAAATTATTTAATTAATTGTATGTAAAATTAGGCTGAGACTGCAAAAACACATTCGCTCTCTATACACGCACGAGTAGTAGTTGTTGGTATTACACCACGCGCTTGACCTCGAAGAAGCGCTTCAGATAATACACCTGGCCGACGGTCATCAGGACGAGTACTAAGGCCTCAAAGGTGGACCACAAGACGACACGTGAGTTGGTACTTTCGTTGACCGAACGATGGATCTTGTCGCGCACCTGGAAGCGTACAAAGCATCAGAAAGGTGTTGCATGCTAGCTAAGCGCAAAGGGTACTCACGTGCATGTATTCCTGCTCGTGCTTGACACTGGTCAGTGTGCCGGAGAGCTCGCGGATCATGTCCTCTAGCTTGGTGTGGCCCACCTCCTCTTCGCCGGGCGCGCCGGGTGCACGCTGTGGCGCATCACCCATCTCGATGGAGAACATGACCAGCTTGGGTGTCATGCTGCTGCGCTCGTTGTTGAAGCACACGGTGTAGACGCCCTTAGTGGGCGCAACGAATGTGTACTTGCCTGAAGATTCTTTTTCGCTTTCGTGCATAATATGGTGATCAGGGCCGGTTACTTTAATGTCCACATCGAGAAAACCGCCCTCGATCACCTCGAATGTAACACCTGCAAGCGTAGAGTGTGTAACAATGGAGTGTCATTTGCTTGTTGGATTTGACTTACCGAATTTGGTGCCACCTTCGACATTCTCGAAGAAACATTCCTCATTGTGCGCATCGACACTGACGATGAAGGCCTGGCTGCCTCTTGATAGAAGCAATAGGCCACATAATGTTAAAAATATGTTGGCTGCCGTGTTTTGCATTCTGGCGTCTTTGTTTAAGTAGTGTTATTTTTCGCTATCTTGCGTGGAAATTGACGTATATTTTCTAAACAGCGGCAGCCACGTAGTTGTACTTGTGTCGATTGAAAATTGCAATTGTGGTGCGTATCGTGTTATCGACCCGTCAACTGAGTGTCGGGAAAATACCACAATAAAATACTAGTATATTAATGTAATGCGATGTGGGCACACACAAATCTGCAAACATATGCGTTAGCTTTTAAATTAAATAATCAAGTACAAGCATCGAAAGGAAAGAAATAAATTATGAGTTTATACAATTAACATGCTATTCAAAATATTTATTGATTGAACCTATTTTTAGAAAAATTTGTCTCTATAAATGTAAAAATTTCAGCTTGCAATTTATAAATCTACTTTTTTTTTAATATTATGAATGTTAGGCACTTAATTAAACAAATCATGATATCCTATAATCTTTACTGAGTTTCAAATTGCACATTTAATTTCATACAATTTCAAACTTACAGAGCGCGCCAAGGCATAACAGTCGTGTAACAGCTAAATACCACTGTTATATATCGATATTATAGAAAAATACCAAATACTATTGATACTAGCAGGTATTTTTGGGATTTTCTGATGTTGCGAATTGCGATGGAATCAACTTGATTTTGAATCTGCTAAAATTACAGTTAGCTGTAAAACCTCTACGCCAATCGGATGCTGCGCACGCAATAGCGAAATAAATAATCAACACGCCTAAATCAAATACACAAGACTTGCATCACGTGCATATTCAATTATTGTTAATAATTTTTTTTGTTTCTGTGCTCGAGTGTGACAGTGCAGTGTCATAAACCTAATCAATTAAATAAATTAATATTCCTGTTCTAGTGTCATCTAAAGTGTCCAACTGTGGGCTGTGGACAAAACGAAATTGAGCCGAATTCATAAACAAAAACAAAGCCTGGCCGATGCCATGGCTACTGATTTGGACGCCACGTGCAGACGGCGTCGACGCCACAGTCAGCGACTATAGTTCCGCACACTGACAACATCAACACTAATTATAAGAATAATAACAACAACAACGAAAGCTAGAGCAGTAGCAACAACAGTTGTTGGCCATAAAGCCCATAAGCCGAAAGCGGCGCCGCAGCATCTTAAAGTGTTTTGGTCACACCATAAATCAAGTGACAGGCCCCGCGAACGGCGCGCATAAACAAAACTCATTTGCACACGTTGTCCTTAGCGCCGTGTCCTTTTCTCGCTGTCCCCCGCGGACGACAGCAACATCAGTAGCAGCAGCAGCAGCAGCGGCGACAGCGGCATCGGCAGCAGCGCATAAATTTGCCAACAGTTGGCAGCGCCGCACGCACACTGTCCGCAGGCTTTTCGGGTAAGTGCCTACATTGAACATGCTCCAAATACATTTTTGACCACCGCGTGTTCGCATTTGATCACACTGTGCTTTCACATATTTAAAATTGTGGTCCAAGCACCGTTAGCTAAAATTTAATGAGAAGGCGACAAGCGCTAGCAGCAGCGGCAGCGAAGTACCGTTAGCTGTGAATTGCTTTAGACAGCGATGGCGAAATAGCCGTTAGCCGCGTAAGGCCTATGATCGTGAAGTCGGTTCGGTAACGGTAAAAATGTCACGCACTCCATTCTCATTTCGTATAATTGGCGATATAATGCGTTGGCGTATATTAATTAAAACAGATTCAGTTTGGGCGCTGTAATTGGAGGCTGCCGAAGGGTAACGGTAATTAGCATTAGGCAGTGACACGAACGCGAAACGCAATGTTGCAGCGTTTGGCCCTTTTGCTTATTCTTTGTTCTGCTTATTTTGTGCTTAGCCCTATTTAATGTCGCCTTGTGGTAGCTACATAAATAAAGCCAAAGGCTAAAAGCAACGACAACAGCAGCAGCAGCAGCAGCTACAACAACTATAGGCAGGCTACACAATCCATTCCCTCCTCTCCGGCTTCCACTCCTCCTTTCCCCTTTGCCTTTTGCCTTTGCTTGCGTCTTGGAGTTTTTGCATTTTCGCCTGATTTATGCCAAAGGCAAAATAAGAACAACAACATAAAAACAAGAACAACACCAGCAAAATTATGATAAATTGTTACAAGTCGAAAATGTTAAGCGAGAAAAAAAGAGAAGAGCAAGAAGAAGATGAAGATGAGGGAAAAAGACGAAAAAAAATACATATATAAATAAATAAGTAAAGCGAGTAAAGCAATTGCCATGTTTTATCCATAAATTTCGTGTATATAATTTGGCACCGTTATTCCCTTGTCGCAATTAACATATATACAAATTTCGAAACTACATGCACATAAATTTACAAAACATCGACTAAGCGAAATGTTATAAATTTTAACGGTTCGCCTGGTCATAACCTTGCCTTTCGCCTTTACGATCTCGCAGTGAAAGGGATATGACAAGAGAGTTAGAGATAGTGTGAGAAAGAGCGGATGACGAGTGAAAAAAAGGAGGAGTATCCCAGAAATGGGCAGCACAGGTGTTCATGGAAGAGAGAGAAAGAGAGAGGGAATGCAGAGAGAGACGGGAGAGAGAGAATGACAGACATAAAGAAGGTAAGATTGAGATGAAGAGAGAGAGAGAGAGAGAGAGAGAGAGAGAGAGAGAGAGAGAGAGAGAGAGAGAGAGAGAGAGAGAGAGAGTGACAATGGGGACGGGGAAAGCGAGTGAGGGAGTAGCCAAGTAATATAGTTCTGTATATAAATATAAGAGATCAGGGAGAAAGGAAGAAAGAGATAGATAGAGAGAGATAGATAAAGAGACGTAGTTAAAGAAAGAAAGTCAGAAATAGCGACAGACAGCAAAATAAATGCTTTATAAGATATTAAACAATGTTTGAAAGAGAAGAGAAAAAATTTATAGTAGAAAAGAAAAATAGATAAAGCGAGGTCTACATATTTCATTGATATTCCATTAGGAAATGTGTGGGAGAGACTTAAATATATTTACATTGAATGCAGTTACATATGCTGGAGAGAGGGAGTAAAAGAGTCCATATACGTGATTATATATCGGATATTGGGGAGGGCCTTACACTATATCCACCTGACGCATAAGATAGACTGGAACACAGAGAGCGAGAGAGAGAGAGATAGATAGTTAGATATAGAGAGGGAGGGAGACAAAGTAGTTATCATCATGCAACCAGTTTTCAATATGAATGCATTTTGATATGTGGTTATTCATCACATGTCAATACCGAATGTAATTGTGACAGGAACATGTCGTCAAGCTAGCAACGCCTCCTCGAGGTGCGATTAGGGTGAGTATTTATGGCCTGGGCTTTATGATTTTAGCGTTAGGCTAAAATGCATGTTAATGCATTGACGGGCAGATTAGAAACCGTTTGCAATTGACAGTTGCTGGCAAAACAAAGGGTTAACCCGTATTAGCATATTCAGGCTTTTGTTGGATTGATTAATTTATCATAAAGTTGAATACGAAATGCAGTTGCAGTTCGTGTGAGCGAGTTAAGTCCTGGCTTAGTTTGCATGCTCTGCTGAATGTTGCATTTGGAATTATATTAAGGACATGATTTTGACGCATTTACATGCTCATTTGGGCCAAAAGTTGTCATTGGTTTGGCTCATTAATATGAAATGGTTAGCCAAAACTGCAGCAATTAAATATGCAAACTATGGTCCCCTTAAAACTCTGCTACATCACCGACAGCGCGCGAGAGAGCAATATAGCATAGAGAGGGAGGCAGAAAGAGAGAGAGAGAGAGAAAGAGAGAGTGAGAGTGATTGAAAGAGACAGAAAGCAGGACAGTGTGGGCGGAAACATAGAGACAGTGCGTTGGCAGAAGCGAGACAGACAGCTATACCGCAAAGTCATGGAGCTCAAAGTGGCCAACGCTTGACTGATTTAATGCATGTCAAAGTGTCAAAATGTGAAATGCACAAAGAATATGGTCACGCCCCTTCCGCCATCCGCTACCCCCATCCTACATCCGCCCTGCCTCCCACTTCATTGCGCCAAGTGGGGAGGAGACCGCAATGGCCAAATGGTTGACACACAGCCAAACAATTATAAATGATAAATGCCAGACCAATGAAAACAGTAGCAAGTAATAGTGTGCGACAAAAGAACTGCACGACTAGAAGATACCCTGTAGCGAGCTATATCTTTCGGCCAGCTACTGTGATGCTTCAATTGTCCAAAGACTGAACATAGTATTCGTGTCTAATCTTGAACCTTGCATTGGGTATATCTATATGGAACTTTGTTAACTGAATGTATAGTCTGTAGTTTTAATATCTCTCGGAATATGCAAAAGAAAAACTGCATATTGGCTGATATTTATCGATAAGTAAATAATGAATAAGGAAAAAGAGCTATAATTGAAGCAATAAATTAAATATATTGATCGGGAAAATAGACGAGTAGATTTTTATATGCATCAAACTCTTACATGTGTATCGATATTTATCGGAAAGCTGAAAAAGAAATCAACAATTTATATAGAACATATATATGGAGAGTTAGACATTTAAATAGACAAAAGGATGGAGAAACAGACCCATATACATAGCTAAATAAACTCGCCTCTCTATTATGGTCCAGATGCATTTCTGATAGTTGGCAACATACTGCAATAATATAGCCCTTGCATGCCGAGCATATTTAATGAGTGCAGGGTATCAAGAGTAAAGAGTAGGTATAAAGTGGTATACACTTGTACAACATTTAAACACACACATATATTAAAGTTAATTTGGCTCAGCTCATTAATAAAACAACACCCCAACCACACACACACACACACATACACATACACATACACATGCGTACACACTGATACACATACGTCAACAGTTTCTCAGTGATGTTCAAACTTTAAAATGCTGTTGTCCTTGTTGTCCTAGAGCAGACAAATGACAGGCGCTTGCATAATTTATGCAAAATAAAACCGAAGCGACGGCAAAATCAACTTATTAAAAATACGCACAACAAACGAGCAACAACTATAAATAACTGCACAGAGCTGGACAGAGAGAAAGAGAGAAAGTGAGAGTGAGAGAGTGAGAAACAAATAGAGAAAGAGAGGTGGAGAGACACTTATTTAGAGTAAGACCAACCGAGTGGGAGCGAGCAAACCAGTCGAGTATTGCACTAAACTAAAGTTGCACAACTTTTGGAATACCCTGTAGTCCATTTGAAATAGTAACGGGTATTCACATTTTGGAGAGTTGTTAAAGGCAGTCTATAAAAGAAGTCTAGTCTAGTTGGTTAAATAAATGTATTTATTAGTTTAACTATATAAAAAAATGGCGGTTTCTTAGAGCGACTCACATGATACAAATGCATTCCTATATCACGTTGCTCCCATGCATATCGATATATTGTAACATTCGATAACAATCATTATCGATTATGAGTAAGTGCACGAAATGAAAGAAAGTGTGACTTTCCTATTTTCACTTGTTTGTCGATATCATTATTAATTGAAATCGATAAGTATCGAACGAAAGTTAGGGCACTTATCGCAGATCTTCATAACTACAAACAACAGAAGATATATTCTATATGTTACATGTGAATGGGATAGCTGCAGATTATTGCAGACTAAAGAGTATGTGCTCGTCGTTCATTGGTGGTCACAACACTTTAACTAGTTTTGCAGAAGTGCCTGAGAAACTGTAGCGCGAGTTGGTCGTGTTGTTGACGAGCCGGCCAAACAATTTTGGTTTCATTTTCGTTTAGTGTCAAGTGGCAACAACAGCAGTGGACGAAGCAGCAGCGGCAACAACAACGATTACAACTAACGGTAATCGCTGCACATGACAACCGACTAAAACTGTTGGCATAATATCAGCTACAACTACAGCTACAGCTACAGCTACAGCAACAAAGCCAACAACAACTGCTTGTCAAAGGCAGCTGCCAGTTGCTATGCATTAACAAGAAGTCTCACAACTTTCTCGATGCGTTTGCAACACACACACACACACACACACACACACGCACACAAAGAAGCAGACGTCAAGCACTTGGCAGATGTTGAGCTTTGCAGCTATAAAGTTTAGTTAACTCGAATCTTAACTGTAAGTTGCAGAGAAATAAAGGCCCAAATGCAGGTAAATGAAAACCTTGAGGAATGGGAAGCAAAGCGAGTAGGCAAAGTAAAGGCTCTGTTTGATTATTGTTACATATGAGCGATGGCTTGACTTGGACTTGACTTGCTGTCAAAGTTAGCAATCAGTTTGACAGGCGTTTAACATGGTAAACTCTGTAAAATGTAATATGTTAGATTATGCAGAGCAAGTTAATTTTAGGATTGCTGATTAGCTATTGAAGTTATTCATAAATTAAGGAGTATATTCTATATTCTTTTTTCTATATTAAGATAACAAGAAGAGTGTAGCTACATTTGAGAGACAGAGAATAGCTTTACCTATACTCCAGGGGATACCTGAGATGAGAAGACAATCTGCTGGCAGTTTCATTTTATTAGAGTCAAATTTTCTCTTTAATATACACGATTATATAAAACCAATTATATTTATTTCTTTTTTATCTTCGGCTATATTCTAAATTTTCACTGCTTTTCGATTTTCATTTGCGAAATATTTTCCTCTACGCTAGGGAATGCCTCTACTGAATTCAGTGATCGATAGGCTGATAATCTGCCAGTCGCAACTTTTGTTATCGATTATATAACCTTTGTTACCTTATATAGTAGTGATTCGCTTCAAAGTCTAACATTCTACTCAATTTTTACTACTAACACAACAAATTCTGTTAACTTTTTAAAGTATTTTTATAGATATTTCTTATTATCTTGTGATAATCTGCTGAAAGCTTCTTTTATTATAGATAGTATTAGAATCATATCAAAGTCGAAAATTCTCTTCAACATTCTCGATTTGCACAACAAATTCTTTGTTTTGTTTTTATTTTTCTTAGATTTGCTAAGATATTTCGTAATATCTTCTGATATATTAAGGATATTCATAGCTTCCATTTATTATAGTCGATAAGCAGCGGAACTGCTGGAAACTTCTTTTGTTATCGATTATAGTTGAACCATATTTTAGTCTGAGAAACTCTTTAACACTTTCAATTAATATACAATTTTTTAATTTTATTTAAATTATTTTTAAAAATATTTGCTTAGGTATTTCTTCTTAACTTCGGATTTCTACTAGTTACTCTTTGCATACTTATTGTATACATATTCATCAAAGCTTGATTAATTTTTTCTCATGCTAAAGTTAGAGTATTCGCGCTGTCGTTGTGTTGTTCCTGTTGTTGTTTGCTTAAATTTATAGTTATTGTTGTTGTGGCAGTCGCTGCTTGCTTAGCTAAGCGTTTCCCATTGCTTTGCTGATTTATGCGCTCAAAGCAGTGCACACACACGCACACACAAACACATATGTGTTGAAGCTACTGCAATGCTGCTCAAACTGTAAGCAGTGCATACACATAAATTAAGGTAAAGCAACTCCCGGGGTCGCTCTTATAAGGCGACTCAGCCTCTGCCCCGTCTCACACTCTCACTGTGTGTGTGTGTGTGTGTGTGAGTGTGTGTGTCTGTTTGTGGGTAAAAGCTGCGTTTTCTTAACCTTATTTTCGTGTGCAATAAGCACAGACACACTCACATTCACTCACATACACTCACATTTATATGCTGACAGGCGCATGAAGTTGCACCCAGTTGAATTTTAGCATTTAGCAGCTTGTGCTTGTGCCTTCTATCATCATCATGATGACCCTGATGGGCAGCATCATAATGCCCATTTGGCCGATGATCGCCTTGATAATGATAATCATGTTGATAATAATATAGTCTATGACAGTGGAAGGAAGCCTCGGCGACTTCGATGGCAAAGCAATTTTGCAAATTGCACAAACATGCCAAAAAGACAGAGCGAGAGGAGGAGGAGAGGGAGAGGGAGAGCCAGAGGGAGAGAAGGAGTGGGAGTGGGAGTGAGAGAGCAAGGCTCAAGCTGGCTAGTGTAAGCGTTTGCTTTGCCGTTGCCTCTAGACGCACTCACACACACACACACACACACACACGCGCACGTGTGTGTTATGCAAGTAAACACACACACACACACACACACACACACCACACACACACACACACACACACACGGACGCATGGTCACACGGTGCGTATGATTAATTTAAATGCAATTCTATTTGCATAGCACAGCAAACACACACTCACACACGCATACATACATACACACGTTTGCTGTAGCAAAAGTTTCCATTGGGCGTGCTTCGCTTGACTTCGCTGTGCTGCACTCTAAGAGAAATTTTTTGTTTTATATTTTTTGTTGTTGTCGCTGCTGCTGTAGCACACCCATTGACATTTACGAGCGCGCTTGTGTGTGCGTGTGTGTGTGTGTGTGTCTTATGCTAATATGTTTGTTTCTTGAAGCGTGCGCTGCATTCAGCGTTCAGTACTCGCATCTGCCTCAACTTGAGCCCGTTCTCCTGCACTCCCAGCCTCAGCAGCCCAGCCGCCCAGCCGCCCAGCCGCCCAGCCGCCTAGCCGCCCGTTTGATTGGTTTGCTTTTCACTATTTGTTTGCTTAAAGCGCTTGAAATCAATTAAATGCATAGTTTCGAGTTGCTCGAGTGCCGTTTGCACTTTGGGCCACACACACACACAAGCCTCGTCTGCCAACCCCCTCTCTCGTTCTCTCGCGCTCTCCCTCTCTGTTTCCTATATCCACTGGCATTTTGAGGCTAGGGCCAGATCGTGGTGGCCAAAAAACTGCTGCATACTTTTGTGCGCTTGCAAAAACATTTTTATGCGCCACGCTTGAATTCATTAGCACGCAAAAGTCAAGTTTGCCAGCCGCTGCTATGCCAGTTGAGTACTTTCGCCTTCCACCTTTCAGTGTCCTTCCCCCATCCCCATCCCAGTCCAGCTGTCAGTGCGTCTGTCTACTTGAAGTGTTTAGCTTATTGAAAAGTTTTCATTTGGCGTCGCGCTCACGTTTAGCGTAAAGTTGCAGAGCCTCAACTTTGAAGCCGGCTCTCGGGCAGCTGCGGGGCGTCTCAAAAATACCCAAATGACAAAGTGAACTCAACTGGCAGCAGTAGCTGCTGCAACGTAGCCGGCAAATGCCATGCTAATCAAGCGGCATATGCAAGGGCAGCCAGCCAGCCAAGCCAAGCCAAGCCAAGCCAAGCCAAGCCAGGCAAGGGATAGGGCTGGGACAAGAAATTGCTATTGCAACGTCAACTACAACTCCGACTGCGACTCTTACTGAATGCAAAAGTTGCCTGAGTTATGTAGCGCGACAGTAATTAGAAGCAAACTTTGTTGCCCAAATAGTTTTAGACAGACTCGAGGACTCTACGAAATGTTTTCAGTGGACTGTTCATTGTGCGCCTGGCTACAACTAGTCGTCCCATCGATCAATGTCGCTGATCGCTGTTAACTTTTACTGTACACATCCACGTGGATATAAATATATCGATAAATTGCCAGCCATATGACACACACTTCATTTATCGTAAGCTACTTAAAATCAAATGGGCTCATTCGATATTCTATTGCAAAAATCTGAATGATCAAACTGAAATAGTCAACTGAAATGCGAGTTTTAATGCATTAACAGTAATGTGATTGCTCCCATATGTGCTTGAGAGTGTGTGTTATCGACAAAATGTAATAATCGTTATCGACAAAACCACTGAAACTGATTTATGCGCGCTGCGTTGTTGTTTTCTTGCTGTTGTCGCACAATGTGTTACTCTTTAGCACCACTCTTAACATGTCTGCACCCCAGACTCGGGGACATGGGACACTCGCACACACACACACACACATGACCTTAGCTGACAGACCCGACCCTAATAAACCTTAACGAACGAATCGGCAACGAGTTAGACACCGCTAAGCCATTAAAAATGCCATCAATGCGAGTTGCCGTAAGCAGAAGGCCCACAAAAAAGAAGAAAGACGAAAATGTTAGCAAAATTTGTAAAGTCGAATATTATATACCCTAAGAGTTGGGATCCTAGAAGAGAGAGAGAGAGGAAGATAAAGTGAGTGAGAAAGACAAAGGCAGAGCGAGAGAGAAGCAAGGAGAAAGAGAAGAAGTAGACAGAGAAGACTGAGTGTGTGTGAGAGGGAGAGAGAGAGAAAGAGAGAGATAGTAAATGAGACAACGTGAGAGAGATATAGGTATAGAAAGTGTGTGAGAGACCAAGCGAGAGAGAGAAAATGAGAGAATGATATAGACAAGAAGCTAGAGTTAGAAAGATTAAGTGACAGGCAGAAAGATACAGAGAAAAGGAGAGCGACAGAGTAGAGAGCAAGAAAGCAAGAAAGAGAGAGAGAGAGCGGATCGAAATTATTGAGCATTTGAAACATATCTTAAAATAACTACAGAAAGTGATCAAACAAGATCTCATTAAGAGTCTTAATAATATGGGTTAGAGTATAGTATTTTCAGTCGCTAGCATAAAATCAAACCGATTGAACTTGGCAAAATGCCCTAAACGATATTTAATACAGTTAGATCCGACTTCTACAATGCGTTTCACATTTAGCGACAACATTGTGTTGCCCTAATGTAGGGCAAAGGAAGAAAACCCCTTAACTGGCAACTGTCAACTCCCAAAGGCCAAAAGCTAGCCCCAGTTCCGTTTCCAGTTTCAGCCAAACCAAACCAAACCAAAGCAAGCCAAACCAATTCAAATCCAATTCCTATCCCGAATAAAGAAAGAAGCAACAATAACAACGTAAGCTAAATCCATTGTAAATGCGAGTGGGCAACGGTGCGACAGCAGCAGCAGCAGGAGCAGCAGCAGCGTATGGCATAATAATAACCGCCAACTTGTCACCTCACCTCCGGCACGGCGGCAACCTTTATTATGGGGCGGCCATCGGTGCTGATCCTGGACGCTAGCTCGTAAAACCATGTCGGAAAGTACAAAATTACGTGTATCCTTTTTCTAATCGCAGCTGCGTGCCACAGCATTTGGGTATGGGTTAGGCATCGTACGAGCGTAAGCGATACGCAACGAACTATTACATTTATTTCCTTTTGTGAGCATAACTTGGTCACAAAGCCAAGGTCAAGGGGGTGACGGGGTTGACGGGTGTGAAACGGTGTAAAGGGGGTGAAGTGGAGGCGCATTGGGGATTGACTGTGGGCTGTTGTCAGTTTGCGGTTTGGTTCGTTGGCTTAGTTCATAAATGTTGCGGGCTTAGCAGCGTTCGCCCGAGTTTCAATCTAAATTCGAGTTTTAGTTTGCAACCGCAAACCTTCACCCCCACCGTGTCGAATCTACGCTATCCCCCCACCTCTAACCTTAGGTCTAGCAGTTCGTTCCATTTAACTTCGTTTCGCTGCGGCTTTTTCTTTTATTTATTTATTTATCGCATTTTTTGTGTGTCGCATACAAAGTGATAACGAAATAAATAAATAATAAATTTCATTTTTATTTCAACGCAGCGTCTCGCACGATTTTCGCCCAGTTCCTTGTCCGCTTTCCAGTCACGCCCATTCAACTCGACTGTCATGAAGTTTGTTAGCCGGTTAGCCATATATATATATATATATATATATATATACATGCCATTGCCATTGCCCATGATAACAGTGGCTCAAACCCCGCTCTGAACGCTTCCTGCAACTGGCCAGTTCAAATTTAATAACAAAACGAGTTCATAAATTCTGTGTGGGTCACAAAATGTACTTTGAAATTGGACTAGTCGTGACTATACACACCCAAATACATATACATATATATAAATATACTATATGAAATGTATAAAAAATAGAGAGTAGGGCAACCCAACTGACAATTCACCCACTGAGTTATGGGCACCCAAAACTGTCTCATAAAATCCCAGCTGAAGTGCAGGTCGGGAGTGCTATCTGCTGGCAAACCAACCAAACCGAACCGACCAACGAATGTTCCACTTAAAGTCAAGTGAACAATGAGTACTCATTGGATGACAAAGTGCATTCATTCACTGGACGCATAAATGAGCTCCACTCACATGCGAAACTCGCACTGAAATATTTTCAAGTGGACTTTTGCTGCGTGGGCAATTATTTATTATATTTGCAACCAACCGCAATCTTGACTACAAAAAATTGTAATCATTATTTTGTTGTTTTTATTCCTTTTATTTTATTTTAAATTTGGTTTCGATCTGACATGACTTACATCAATAACTTGTTTTCAGCCATAAAATGATTGATTCATATGCATATATGAAACAAGTATTTTTGTCCGTTTGATAAATGACTATTAGCTTATGCAAGTGAAATTGAAGTTATATCGAAATAAGTTGAAATTATTTAACAATAGAATAGTTATCGATACGCTTTTTGGCAATATCTATATCTAACTTTTGTATATATGTAACTCTCTATGTATAATAAAGTATGCATCGATTACTTTTCGATATATTTAGCGATACACTTTTCAGCAATATCAATTTTTGATGTTTGCTTTTCTAATTGGCTTTTATATTGAATTAGTCTTATTTGTTAAGTTTAAAATATATATCGATTATTTATCGATATATATTATTAGGCACTATGAAATTTCTTTTCTTTTTGCTGGCTCAACAATTAAATTACGCATGTTTGAAAAACATTTAAATATATGTCGATTATTTATCGATTTATTTATTAATGCACTTTTTGGCAATATTAATTTCAATAGGTGTTTCATGTATCGATTATTTATTGTATATACTGCTGATGTATTTTTGGGCAATATCGACTTATACCTTACATTATGTATCGATTAGTTATCGATATATATTTGTTATATGTCAATTATATTGATAATTACAATATCTATTTACTTTATATATATGTACATCTATTGAACGTGTTACTAAAAATCGTTGGGGTATCGATTACTTATCGATAAATAGAAAAATCAATTTATTTATATAAATGTTGAACTTTTTAATCAAATATAAATTACTGCTATAGTTGCGATGTAATTGAAATGCGATATAGATTATTTAAATAAAAATTGAAATCTTTATGGAGCTATAAATAAGCTTCATATATATTACGTTAGTTTTTGCTATTTTTAAAATGCGTTTATTTATGCATTTTAAGCTTAACATATAAATAAATATTTATAGATAATGAAATAAATCTCAATACATATCTACATAATATTCCAATCAACTTTGACATATTTAGTGCTCATCGATATTATCTCAGGTTGCGCACGCGTAACGTGGAAAAGCAGCAAAGTTTTAATTAGGTGCAAGTGTGCGAGGACACTGTCTATATCTATAGAAATATATGTATGTACATAAATTAGAGGAAAATAAAGTCACGTTCTGGCCAAGTCCTCTGTGCTGCCGGCAATCTCCTTTGGCTTGCCGGGCGACTTCTCACTGTCTGCCAGGCAGACAACAATTAATCATAAACAGCAGATAAACCTGGAGAGCTGAGCCGTAAGCTGGGCGCCTTGAGCCATGGGCCGTGTGCTGTGCGCTGTGCGCTGTGCGCCTTGAGCCGTGAGGCATGAGCCGTGAGCTGAGAGCCGAGCGCTGGGAATCCGAGCAAAATACATGAGCGGCCCTTTGGCACCAACACCTGAGCTGCCACAACCCACAGAGCTCACTGGCAGGCTGGGAGGGGAAAAGGTGTGCAAGTACAGCTATACAGATATCTGGCAGCTAACAGTTATGGACCAGACCAGTTGCCAGTTGGAGATATTGTCGGCCTCACACTGCTTCAAGCTGGACTATGTCAGGCTGTCACATTCGGTGGCCAAACAAATCCCACTGCTGTGTCACTGGAGCGACGGCAAGGTGGAGAGTGCACAGGGGAATGCACAGCAGTGAAATAATTCGGTGAGCCGCAAGCTTGTTGCAAAATATTGCGTCTGTGCGTGCCTTACCCACGCACACCCACGCACACTCCCACATTCACACTCACACTCATGTTGCTGTCACCATGTGTGAACACGTGCTGCAGCTGAACATCTTCTCCTTCTTCTGCTGCTGTAAAATACGAAGCAAATTGCTATACCATAATATATATACATATAATATATACATATAATATATACATACATATATATATCATATGCAATTACAGCTACTCCAGCATACTGTGATCCAATGTCTTCAACTTGTATAATAAGTCTTTCATCTTTTACTTTGCATTGCCATATGTCGTGACATTTCTCATTACTATTTCTTGTTTAATGTATTCCGTATATTTTGTATACCCTACAGATATGGCAACGTGTGCATAGGCTTAGTTTGGCATATGAAATAGATATAGATTTGATTGCAGAGTTTATGTTGAAGTTAAGCTTGCATTTCGTGGCTTTGAGTTCTATATCCAGGAAGACAAATAGACTTGGTAATTCACTGTGTAGCTTATATTATATTGTCAAGTGCAGCTCGTCTGCCTAGAGAGATCTCAACTGCTCTATTTGTATGCCTTTTTTTGTCTTGCCTTATAATCTATCTCTATCTTTTCATCTATCTTTTCGATATTTAGTCAAATCAGTTTCTATATGTATCTCCTTTCAATATATTGACATTATACTAATATCTGCTACTATTCTATTAAATTCACTATATCATTTGTTTTCTTCTCTTCATCATTTCCAATATTAGTTTTATGACCATTTTTTACCTCATTTATTGCTTCACACAATTTGTAATTTTCCTCACTACCTTTTGGCTTACGGCCTCATAGCTGGTTGGTCACATATCTCAGACATGTCATTATCATTTCACGTATATACGTATTTATTTATACATTTAAGTTTTATGTTTTCTTAGCCATGCTCATGAGCATTTATTTTATACGTTAGCTTACGACATTCTTGTCACCTGCTTCAAAATGTTTGCGCCCAAATCTGTGCTATATAATTTTGTAAATTATCCGCTTAAAGTCTGTGCACAATATGCAACAGGGTATATGGGTTATGCGGGCAAGACTTAGCAGCATAATAATATATATATATACATATACATTTATATATATTTTAATTTATTTGGAATCACTTTAAATATGATCTATATGACAGGCCGAAATTATTGCCTTTGTGGACTGCTTGCAATAGCTGCTCACAGCATGGTTAGGGTATTTGCAAGTCGTGCATTACGCACGAAATAACGCTCACTTGTTTATATTCCATGTGGGTTGCCTGCTGCTGATACCGACATATTTGAATTAAGTAATAATGCGAAAGCTTATATTACATATCATGTTGCTGTGTGCGTGTGCGTGTGCGTGTGCGTGTGAGTGTGTGTGTGTCACTCTCTCTGTTGTAGGCGTGGCAGCTAAACTGCATTTGCTTAGCTTGGCTTAGAATGGGCACCTGCCTGTACGCCCACAGTCGAGTCAATGCCTATGTTAGCTTAGGTCCATAATTTCACAAATAGTCTATACTATTTCCTGCAGTCTCGTACCCCGCAGCATCCTTGGCGCTGCGCCTTTTCTTGTTTTCTTTCACTCTGTCTGCTGATTTGCATTTAAATTTGCCAATGTTTTGCCTTTTCGCTCGTCGCCAAAACAAAAGGAACAACAAGGAAGACGAGAGCGAGCGAGAGAGAGAGAGAGCAGAGAGGAGGGTTTTTTCTCTTATGTAGGCGTTGGCATGGGGGCGTGTTATCAGAGCAAGTTGACAACTTTTGCATTGCGTACGCCGAGATTTGTTTAATATTCGCCCGCAGCATGCTAGGGCAAAGACAAAAAAAAAAAATGAAATAAAAAAATTCCTACCCATTCCACACTCAAGGCCCTAGCCGCCTCCCAGCCACGCCCATGCGTCTTTGATGTTTTTCTGTGGAGCAAAAATAATAACAAAAAAAAAAAAAAAGAAAAAAAAAAAAACGAGAGCCCAAAAACAAAAGTGCCAACTTGGCTAAGTTGTTAGTGAAATATATTTGCAGGGAGCGTCGCAGAGGTGTGGGGCGTCAGCGGGGATTCTCAGCTGAACTGGGAGTGGGCTAGACTGTGGGGTAGGTGCTCCAAAGCCGTAGCCAAATATTAAATAACCTTTCGTTTATTGGCTCAGACATGAGGCGCTCCACGTGCTGCCGCTCGCGACGCACAGTTGTTGCCCCTCCACTCTCGTTCTCTCTCGCTCTCCCTCTTTCACTCTGTTCGTTTCTATTCCATTTCGTTTCGTTTTATTGCCACAAAATTTCGTTTGATAAGCCGGCCAACTTTTTACAGTTGACAGTTTTTGCCATGTCCGACTGTCCGAACGTCTGACGGCCAAAAGCCCACTCGAATTTAGCCTCAAAGTTTTTGCCGTCAAACCCTTGCGCCACGCACAGCACGGCCCTCTAACCGTTGCTGTTGCCCTTGCCGTTGCCGTTCCGCCCTCAAACAATCCGAAAAATTTGACGTAAAAGCTCATTAACGTGATATAAATTAGATTTTGGGTGTTAGTGCAGAAAATTTAGATACACTTTGCAACACTTGGCATAGTTAATGGTCGGCCCTCGGGTCGCCGTGTCCTTTGGCCGGGCACAGCTCCGGTTTATGTGTGTCGCCGACTGACTGTGTCTGTATGTGTGTGTGTGTGTCATACTCGTTAGACATATTGTTGCCCCTTACCGTCGGACTGGAACTTATGTAAGTCGAAGCCCACGCCACTTTGGCAGCTCAACTCAAACTTTATCACACATTGGTCGACCCCAAAATGTTGTGCAATTAGTTGGACTTGGGTCTATTTTTTTTTTTTTATTTTTATTATTATCAGTTTGTTTTGTTTGGGTCGCAACGGCATTATATTTTATTGCTTATTTTCTAGCCGAGCGTATAATTTGAGAACCCAAGCAATATATAGGTGATTTAGAATTATTTTAAAATTCCAATAAGAGACCCTTTTCGATTTATGTCCTATATGTCTATATGTCTGCCGAGCTCATTGATTGTTATTCATTGACTAGCAGAAAAGTTTTAAGTAAAAGCTAATCGCCAGCGCCGAAATAATATAATTAAACTGAATCAATTTGGAAAGTTTCCTAAAGCAATTATCGCTCAGCTGACAATTTTCCAAATTAATCAGATTATCTGAGAGTTGTCAAACAAAGTACAGTGAAGAGTGGCTTAGATTCAAGTCTCACTACAATATTAGAAGTGAAATCCTATTGACAATTTGAATAAATAAATTCCTGATTAGCATTCCGTTTCCGCACTTCACAATATTGAAGTCTATAAACCTCTGTATGATACGCAAAGGGAATTTATTTCCTTTCAATGTTTTCTTTCATTTGCATAATAACGATAAATAATACATATTTATTTTTATTTGTATTTTCAAAGCAAATCAGCATGAAGTCTGATTTGCTGGGTATTGTCAAGTCTATGTCAAGAGGTCAATAATATTTCAACAGTCTCATCCATTGAAAATGTGAAATTAGGCTAAATTGATTTAGCTTAAATGTATATAAGACGCAGAATGTGTAGTATGGGAGTTAAGTGCACATCAGGTATTATACACCTTCTTCCCCTTATATAAACTTAAGCAAACCCGATTTACCCTAATATCAGGACGATGAGCTAAGTTAAACTAGACAAGTTTGTTTGTCTGTGTAATGATCAAGATTTGGTATATTGCAAGTTTGAAATCTACCAAATTGAAAAATATCTTCTTCCTTCCATTTTCCGTCATAATTTAAATTCTCGAGACCTGTGTTTTGTGTTGTGAAATGAAGATGTATTTATAAGCAAATATATCTTACAATTAGGCTCCCTAAGTAAAATCTATAAGCACATCCAAAGCTGTAGCTTTGGCGTCTACTGCGCAGCAAGTCTCTCTCTCTCTTTCTCTTTCTCTTTGTCTCATTCTGTTCTTTGTTTTTATGCATAAGATTGGTATATCAACTCAGGGTATCTCTCCTAGTCGGGCAATCCCGACTCTTTCACTCTCACTTGCTATAATAACAAATTTGTTTGACATTTGCAATATATATATTATTTTTTGGGTTCACTCTTAGCTTTCAGCTTTGATCAAGGTTCAAGGTTCGGTTAACAGTTAATTAAAACTTGGCCAGCTGCAGAGTGAGAAGTTCGTCTCGCCTGAAAGCCAATTTGCAGCATGGCATTTAATATTGTTGCCATCTAAGCAGCACCATTCAGGCATTTTCATTTTCAAACATTTTCATTCCGCAAATTCCCCAATCCCATTGTGTGTGGCACTTACTTAACGAGCTGCGCTCCCCCGGCCAACGTCTCGTCCATATTTTCCCCCTCTCTTGCATTGCAAAATAACTGTGCATACCGCTTTATCGCCATTGCGACCCATTGACCCATAGTAAGGGCAGCCGTCATAATCCTAAGCAAATACCATCATAATGTAATGTGGTCAAATATTTCATGCGACAATATTAGCTTTCGTGTGCCGTGCCGTGCCGTGCCGTGCCGTAGTGCTGGCTCTATGCAATATATATGCGAAAATCTCGACAAATTGTTTCCAATCCAATGCCTAGAAGTAATCCCATTCCGAATGCCAAGTAATTTGACTCAATTCGAGTGGTTTGCTTTTAGCCAATGCACATTCCAAAGTTTTCCGATATCTGTGTCTTTATTTCATTCTATTCTTTTGTTATTGTTGTTGTAGTTGGGCCTTCTGTATGTGTGTGTGCGAAAGTTTCATCCCACTCATCGGATTGCAGCACATGCGTTCCATACACAGCTTGTTCACAGCTTGTAGTACGCCTCCACTTTTCGTTTCATAGAGTCAGCCGTCGCTCTCCCCTTCTCAGTCGCTTGAGTTTTTATTGTGTGCGCTCTGCTCACAGACCTTGCCGAATGGCCAAAAATGTGCGCCTGCTGCCGCAAAACCTTAGCAAACGCCACGTCGGGCCACGACTAGGTGCCGCATGGGGTGGCACTAGGCTGCTGCCTCTAGGTGGCCGATGGAGGGGCGCCAGTGCGAGTGCGCTGGCTTGTACTTGAGCGCATTGTTGTTATAGCCATCTAATATTGGATTTGTTATTGTTATTTCTCTGTTCGCAGCGATTTTCTTTTTTTTCTTTTTGCTTTTCATTTTTTATACAAGTGTGTGTGCCAGCTACTACACATACACATCTCGTATGTCTATATACATATATATTTATATATATATATATGCACAAACAATATTCATACGAGCATAAAGCGTAGGGCGGCAGCCAAACCCACCCAGAATTCTGCGGCTCGTGTCTGTTGTTTCAGGCGCCCAAAAAAAAAAAAAAAAAAAAAAGAATAAAAAAAAAATCTCTTTTCTCTTGTTTTTTGCTTATTGTTGCTGTTGTTGTTGGTGTCCTTCGACATTTGTGCGGGGCTCTGTCCGCTGCTAAGCTCGAGATTTATGTACTGAAAGTACGTTGAAATGCAAAAAGAAGAATAAAAAAAAGCAAAATAAAATAGCGAAAATGTCGAAAAAAACACGAAATTTCTATATAGAAATAAAATAAAATAAAATAAATGTTATTATTTATATTTGTCGTGACTTCGATTTATTATATCGCCATGGCCTACACGCACATATACTCATACACATAAATATATATACATATACATATATGTATGTCTATATATTTATATGGCCATAGTTCAGTTAGATGCGCAGATAAACTCGAACTCGACGCGACGCGACACAACTCGAGTTTTGAGCCTGCCAGACGCGTCGCATATGTCTATCGCCCCTCTCTCATAGCTCCCCTATTTATGACACATCTACTGGCATTAAGTGTGCGTGTGCGTAATGGGTGTATTAGTTGCGTATATTTGGTACTTTCTTTTCAATATGTGTCCCCTCTTTTGTTTATAACCCGTTGTCAATACTCGAAGAGCCCTAGCGAAAGTTTTCGCCAAATGGATTTTTATTTTCGTCGGAAATTGGGGCTTGAATGCCCTCTTGGCGCTCCTTGTAGTTGAAGAAATTGTTCCCTTATTGTTAATGTGCATTTGAGAGGGCATGTCGTATCGCCTCGAACCATTTAAAATAGAGGCTACCATTTGCGGTTGTTTGCCCTATCCAATAACAGCTCACACTTGACTTGGCTCAATACCAAAATTGTGTACAGGATTTATTTCACTTCTTCCCAACAACCACAACAACAGCTCTAACAATGCCCAATTGAATGGCATGCGGAATGTCTTTATGGATTGTCTGCCGCTTGGATTTCAGAAATTGAAATTTGATCAATTTGCCAAAATTGATTTGAATTTCTATTTTATGCGACAAATGCATTGATTTTTTTCCTCCATTTTATTTGATTTTACTTTTTTTCCTCTTTTTTTATTTTTTATTTATTTTTATTTTTGGTATATTGAAGTTTTGTCAATTTGGCATTTGTTTTAAGCGTTGAGCTATAGACGAGGCTAGAATATTTAGAAGCTATCTATACGTAATGATAGCAAAACTGAGATAAAAATAGAATATTTTAGAAGCTATGTATGCTTAATGATAGAAATCATACTCAAAGAGTCTGCTCTATGATTGAGTAGGCAACTTTTAGCTGTTTTTTTTTCTTTAAAGTTCTCTTGTAACTTTAAAGTGAAATTTCATTGCGAAAATGTGCATAACAAGCTATGTATGTACATAAATTCTAGATCATAACAATGAGCTTCAGGGCAAACTGGATGGAACTAGCCATGCTCGGCTATCTATCTGTCTGCTTCGTTCATATGAACTATAAAAACTAGAGACTTCAAATTTGAAATATATATTTTTGCAGATTGTACGTAGTATAAGTTTATCGATAATTCAACCCATTTTCTTGCAATCGATAAAAATCGAAATTTAGATTTGGGCTTTAAAGTTAAGTTTATAGAGTGGAGATTGTTTTAATAAATATCTAGATAAGAAGTATTTTAGCTTTTTTTATTCCTTCTCCCTGTCTCTTGAGCGTTTCCCAATATCTGCAAATAAGTTTCATTCACTCACCACACTGAGAAAAGACTCAGGGAGTAAACGATTGAATCGGTTCTTTAACGAGTTCGTTCGCGATGGGTTAACAATCGTTTGTTCATGATTTGTTTCTCTCTAGCTTTTCCCGACCGTTTAACCGAAGCAAAAAGTCTTTTGTGTATGTTCTAGGGAGTATGCGAGGCTTGTCTGTGCTAAAAGCTGACTGTGCGCATGTGTATGTGAAAGTGGAGATCATTTGCATTGACAAAGAGAGAGTGTAAGCTTCTGCTCACTTACTGACTCTCATTGTACAAACGTCAATATGCATCGCCCTCCAAACGATGTTCGTTACAAGAGCATCACGCGAACAGCTCAACTCAAAGCGCTCAACCGAAGACCAAAACGAAAAGAACCGAAGGCTCTTGCTCAAAGCGAGAAGCAGTGAGTATGATTTATTTCGGTTGAGCTCGCGAACAGAACATGAAGGCAAAAATATTTAAAAGTTAACAGCTTTAGAACTTTCATTTAGAAAATAGAATTGGAAAAGAAATTAATCATTAAAAAATTAGCCAAAGTACAGCCCAGAAACGCAGCCCAAGCGCTATCGCTACGTAGACTGGAAATATGGAAAATTAGAATGATTGCAATAGCAGATCTTGTATGCGAGCCAGGTTTTACCTAGGGTCATAAAACCACAAGTTGAAGCGTTTTCAAAATCTATATTCTATAAATCAATATATTTTTTTTCGTTTACAATCAATGAATTAATGATTAACAAGTTAATTATTGCATTGAGCCCACTGCAAAGATGTCGCAAAAGCAGCCAAAGTCTACTGTATTGGATATTTAAAGAAAGCCTACTGCTATTGTCAGCTGGATCAATATTCATTTTAACCAACTATCATTAATTGTGAAAGCGATGCCGCATGCCCGTCAAATGCTGCCCGAAAGAGAATGCGCGAGATAGAGAGAGAAAAAGAGATAGAAAAAAGAGCAAACTGTATATTTCAATTAGAATGCCAAAAATCATGTCGAAAACAATTCTAATTACTGCGGGACTTTCAGTTTAATTCGAGTGCCGCAAACAACGATGCGCTCACACGCACACGGAAACACAGAGAGAGAGAGAGAGAGAGGGAGAGAGGGAGAGTGGGAATGTGTGTCCATTCTGGTTGTTCCTGATGTTGGCCTGCTGCCATTAGAGTCTAAGCTCATTAGACCGCAAAACTTTGCCTAACGCTTAAAGCAGCTCGACTTGCTAATGACAACAAGAGCAATAACAAAAGCATCAGCATCAGCAGCAGCAAAATATTACATAGATATCCTCAAAAAAAAAAAAAAAAAAAAAAAAAGGAAAAAGAGGCATTTCCCAAAGAGAAAAAAACCAAAAATCAAATTCAGCAAATCAACAAATTAGCGCTGTCAAATCCCAAAGTGCAGAGGGTGTGTGTGTGTGCTCTGGACTGTGGCTGTGGCTGTGGCTATGGCGCTGTGGCCATTGTGCGGCTCCGGAGCCAATAATGTAATTTGAAGTGACCCTCAGCAAACACAGGGACGGCGCACAGTCCATTCAATAAGTCAATATTTACGCATTTCATTTAGTCAGTTTCAATTTATAACCATTAAATGTAATTTCTGTTTTCACGCTGCCCAATCGAGGATAAGCGCGCACCAACTCCCTACCCACGCAATCACAATATCCCCCCAGGCCTTCTCGGAAGTTTATCTTGGGTGGAGTGGAGTGGAGTGGGTGGTCATACTGGTGTTCCTCCTACCCCCTCCCCCATGGGAGAGTGTCCGCTCTTAAGCCGTCTCGCTTGCTCATTTGCGCATTCGCACGCATTTGCCACTACAATTTTTCAGCGTTAATTTCAGCAGCTACTTATGCGTCGAAGAAGACATTCGACAAGCTACTTGGCCCATAGCAATGCCCATTCCATTATCTCCTGTTGCCCTTCAATGCCCTATTCAACTGACCCGGCCTAAACTTTTGGTAATTCATCCTATTGTTAGAAGCAACTTCATGCATGACTTTCAATCGATCATATTCGCTTTGTCGTGCTGCTTGCGACATTAGTGACCAAGTGGTCTAATAAACAAACAAAATTCCAAATAAATGAACTTCGTAATAAATTGTATTTTGTATACTTTATTCATCTTAAATTATTAACACGTAACTCAATTACTCTGTAGTTAAGTTTGAACAAAATTTTTCTTTATATGGAGTTTTTGAATAGAGCTTTTCAATATTTTATGTTATGTTCAGCTTTAACTAAAGTGAACTAGTTCAAAATGTTTGTTATTAATGTTAGTGCACTAATAAAGATTTTTTACAATTTAATGTATAATGAACTAGTTTATATATTTATATATATTTAATATTCTAAAATGTGATTTATTGTTATTGGTCTCAAAGTATCAGTATATATCATAAAGCATACTTCTAAAGTGAACTAGATCATAATGATTTGTATAATTGGATTCATAAGTGAGCTAGCTCAAATATGCTTCGTAAAATTATTATAATGTTATGCTTGGTTCTAGTTCTATTATTTATTATATTGAAATGAACTAGTTCATATATTTTTTGTGCTTTGACATTTTAGTAAAGCATTTAGTTCTCTAGTGAAGTTTTCCATTTATCTAAAATATCAGTAATATGCTTGTTTACTTATAAAAAATTAATATTTCTAAAGTGAGGTAATCAACTAGTTTATGCTGATTTACAAATAGATCTGGTTCAATTGAGTTGCTACAAGGGTTCTGAAAGGCATTTATGTACATACATATATACCCATATATACAGATAGCTTGACTTAATGAAGGAACCTGTTGAAACTTTGTTCATTGACTTTCATTGTTCAAATTTAATACAAGCTCTATATATTTGCATATCATCTTTTACGCACATCAATTTCTTACCCATCATAAAGTATGCCTTCCATAAAGTATGCCTCTAATTTCGTTAAATAATTATATGAGAAGTTGTTTCTATTGCAAACCACTAAACCACATTTCTGTCATTATCAAATGAAATGTGTGCCGTAACTTAGCCTTGACTTAGCTGCGAATCAGCTTTGAAGTGGTTAACTTAATAGCATATTTTATACAAAATATGTGACTTCTTTTGACTGCTCGCCCATCGCACTTGTTCAGTTGTTCCCTGGCAGGAGTGTGAACCTGTGTTGTGAGCCGGCAAGCCACAGTTGTGTGCTCAGTCCTGAAATTCATGAAAAGCATTTAAAGAATTACATTTTATAATGTAACTCACACTGATACATTTATGTACATACACAGATACATATATTATTTTTTCTGTATAATGTCGAGCTTCAACCGCATCGAAATATTCAGCGATTCGCAGAATTTCCACGCAATTTGCTCGATGCGAATACCGGCGCACCACTTGCTGCACCACTTTAAAATCAGTTTCACAAGAATTGTCTTACACACAGACAGAGAGACGCAGACACTGGCTTATAAATTGAATTAAATGCAGCGAAGCGTGCTGGCAGTAGGGCATTTAGAGTTCGTTGTGCTTTAGTACATTGAACTTGTTTGAGCTTTTCATTTTGAAATTCCGTTTTAGTTTTTATGCTGACGGCAGCGTCGGCGGCATTTTTAATGGTTGCCATTTTGTTCCATTTTGTCAGTGGTTGGAGTTGTCGTCGATCTGCACACAAGTTGTAAATTTGGTTAGTGGCGCCCCAGTCCAGAGCCGCGCCCCAGTCATCCCCGTCCCATCCGCCTCGTCCAGTGGCCTCGTCTAATGCCTAAGCATCCCAGCTCTCCACGCCTAATGCCGGCGGCTCTTTCAATTGTTTTCGCTAGCCCATTGTCATCTAATTTTTTTCCTCTCTCTCTCTCTCTCTCGCTCTGTGTGTGTGTTTCTGTCCCTGTCTCTCTGTCTCTCTGACTGTTTTTAATACTCTTGCTAAGGATTTTTATCACTTCGTGATGAAATGTGTAACGCACAGAAACAGACGAATCTCTAAATGCTAAACTTGAAGAGCCCTTTGAATTGAAATATGTTTATATTCATCTATCTATCTAGCTATATAATACTAGCCAATATCACGAGATTCTATAAAGTATCCTAGCAAAGCAAAGCAAAGCAATTATAAATAGAGTTTTTTTATGGAACGTTTATACAGATTAACAACATGTTTCGATTATTTATAGATATTATAAACTATTGACATATTTATATATATTTTTAAAGCTATTATCATGAGACTTTCTACAATTTAGTATTTTTTTTTTTTCAGTAAAGTCCTTTAGATTACCAACATACGTGACATTTCAGACATATGTATAGCTCTAAAAGAGAAATTGATTTTAGTATCAAAACTTGTTTTTTGTTGTTGTTCTTTAAATATCTTGATAATTCTCATTGATGTTTCATGTATGATAACCACACATAGTGTTGGCATAACTACAAAGCTGCTCTGCTTAGAGACACTGCCAAGTTTTAATGCCTTGAAGGGTATTTAGAGTTCGTTTGCGCTGCATTTCCGGCTTGGCTTCCGTCGTATATTATATCTATTTAATATAACTGCTTTGGGCATTTTGTCCAAAAAAAGTTTTTGCTTGGCGCTCAATTAACGCTTAGTTTTATGGCCAAGAAATGTTGTTCAAAATGACGACGCCGTCTATCTGACAACACTTTTTGGCATAACTTTGTGTCCGGACTCTGAACAATTAGGCAGCAGCCCCACCCGCCGCCTCTCAACTTCCGGCTGCCGCTCAATAAGGCGCTCTCGCTCGGTTACCTACGCAAAATAGCTTCATTTTGTCTCGGGACAAGACGAGCAGCAGCAACAAATCTCAGTTGTTGGCTTGTCTGTTTGTTAGTTTTACTTGTTTGTCTTTTATTTTATTTTATTTTTTTACAGCCTATTTGTAAATATATGTATATATACATAAAGAGAGAGAGAGATAGAGAGAGGATGTGGCACCCAACAGTCCGCAATGTCTGTTTTCTACTTCCCCTAGTTTGTTGCCTTGTTCTCATTTCTATTTTTTATTCTTTCAAAGAACTGCTCCCTCCCCATCCGAGTCGAACAAAACTTTTCCACTTTACAGTGTTATAGTCAAGCTCCCAGTCTTGCTTCCACTTCCTCACTCTCTCTATCTCACTCTCCCCATCTGCTGCTCTCCCTCTCTCTACTTCTTCAACTTCTATTTTTCATTCTCAGCCTAATCTTAGAGCCGTGCTCTCCTGCCACCCATCAAAGCATACACATATATATGTATGTATAGTGAAAATCTATTTTCGAATGTCTGTCAGTCCAGTCTTAGCTTTGTTCTCTAACTGCCCTCCCAATGGCCCACTTGCCGCCCATCCACTCTCCCGCTCCCCATTCAATCATCCTCAGCCCTGTGCCCTCGCAATGTTGTGCGCATTACAAAAAGTATTTTTCATTACATTCGCCAACAATTCAACGCACAGACGCACGCCCGCTTTGCCCGCCTTGCCCCCTTTGGCTGCCGCCACTGCCGCCACATTTACCGCTCGGCCCATTCTTCATTATCCCTAGCCGTCATGCTAACCGCTTCCATCTCCAGCTTCTTCTGGCTCGGCTCCGCTGCTGACCAAAGTCGACTTAATTTATAATTACGATAATTTGCGCGCTACGTTTTCTTTTGTTGCTCCCACAGATCTAGCGACCACACCCACACCCACGCCCACGACCCAGCCCCCTGGGTAAAAGTTTTGTTGGTTAGTTGGCTGCTGCTGACTTAGTTGTTGTCGTTCACCGCCAGGGGGCGCTGATTGGTCACCGTCCGCACTGCTTCTGTTTCTCCTTTTGCTTCTGCTCCAGCTCTGCTGATGACAGCAGTCGCGATTTTGCTTGCCCACGGCAGTAGCTGGCGCCGCTGCTGCTGCTGCTGCTGCTGCTGCTATTCTTTCAACGTCTCTCTCCTCCTGCTGCTGCTGCTCTGCCTCTAGCGGCTGCCCATCAGCTTCAATGTTTTTTTTTTTCTGTGTCTCTGGTGCTTCCTTTTGGCGTTGTCCTTGCGGCTTATCAATAATGTTGATTTCACTCTGTGTCGCATAATTGAATTCTGAAGTTGTTAAGTCACAGCGCAACCAAATTTACGCGCAGCGCATTCCCTAAACATCCTGACCTCGCACTCGCCCCCACCCTCGACCCCGCCCCAATTTCCACTCTGGGGCCGCGTCGCTGATTGAAAATTTGCCAATTAGAAATAATGAAGCGTGTGACATTAAATGCAAGACAAGCAGCAAATCGTTCGAAGGCCTCTCTAGAGGCACTGCGTGGGTGGGAGGGGAGCGTGGTTGGCGCCACTACTTATACGTAATATATGTACATAGAATTTTCACTTGCCCGCCTGTCGCAGCGATAACAAATTTTGCTTAGACGGAAGTGGAAGCTCTTAAAATCTCATTGCCGCCTAACCAGTAGCTATACTGCCTCCGCCTCCGCCTCCGCCTCCACCTTCTCCTCCTCCTTCTGCTTCTGCTTGTCCTCCTTCCTCTTCGTTTTGCTGCGTGCTGCTGACTCTGTTCTCCGGCAGTCGTTAGGCACGGATATCGAAAATTTTCATGTCTTCCTTTAGTTTGTCTTAGTCCTGGCTCCTTGTTCAATGCTGCAGCAGTCGCAGCAGCAACCATCATTAGGCTCTTTGCCACCCAATGCGCGCCCATCATTCAGCTACCCATTCCGCTGCTCTGTCGGAAATTTATAGTCCTGAGACGGTGGCCATCAGGGTCGTAGGTAAATGCGCATTAGCTGTGCTACGATACGCAGCAGCATCCAATCAACGCCTCACTCCTGCTCCTATGAGTGCAGCCCACTCCGCCTATCCCCATTCGTCTGCTCAGTCCTGCGCCATTTGTACGTGATGCATTTTTCCTTTTTTTTGTTCACTCTCAACTTTGTTTGTTGCCTCGTGCCCGGACTGCATTTCAGCGCTCTAAGCAGCTGGGCGTGCACACACTACTAGCTCACCTGCACACACACACCCAACCACTCACATATACATATATATCTCCTTTAAGTAGCTCATTATATTTTACCTTTTTTTTCGTAGACGATTGCTGCCGACGTACATAAAACTCTTGCAGCTGGCTAAGCAGCCGTGTTGCTGCCTGAAAAAAAGCTTGTTTCAAATTGGAATAGAGCTAAATGATGATGTCCTTAAATAGATATTGACAAAGTGAGATTGAGGTAATGTCTATTAACGCATCGCGTGTACCTAAAAATAATTGTTGAAAAACAAAAAATACAAGTCGAACTTTTTCGTTGAGCATTTGCAGAGAACGAGAGAGAGGGAGAGAGAAAGAGAGCGAGAGAGAGACTGAAGTAAACTAAATTTAATGCAACTGTATTAACTATGGTTAGCTTAGCTTAGTTTCTATTGGTCTACTATGTTTCACCTTGAAGTTTGATTGAGACTAATTAAGTTCTTCTGATTTTTGACTGTTAAGTTTTCATATAAAAACTTAAATGATTTTTATTTTATAGTCGGTCATCTATTTTGATTCAAGACTTAAACTTACTTCAGCATAATTTAAAGTTTATATAATTATTCACCTTTGCTGCAACTCGTACAAAAAGTAACTTTCAACTAATTCCGCGTTGGTCAATTATTGAAGTCCATGATTATTATTATGTTAACATTTTAGTATTTGAAATATTATTAACTCACTGTTGCAGAAATGATACTGATGTTTTAAGTTCTACAAAATGTAATACTTGTTTTAAATAAATCTGTAAAATAAAAATAACAATTAAGAAAGCTCTAGTCGAGACTGCTCGACGTGAGTTTTGCTGCGAGAACTTATTTGATTAATAAGTCTAGATAATCGTAATCAAATGCTCATATTATGATCATAACATTCATATCTATATGCCAAACCAAACTGTATGTCTCTAGTGTTTGAAATACATTTTTTACACATTTGGTGGTGAATTGAGGACCAGAATCCAAAATCTGACAAAAACCGAAATTGCAGGAGACTTGGAGACTCTAACTCTTAAGATGAACGATATATAATTTTATAAGTGATTCTCGATGAATCTGTTTATCGACAACTCTGGAAATATACAATTTATCGAAAATATATAGATATATGCACATTCACACTCGCGTACGCTCTCGATGTGCTTAGCGAAGAGAACCCTCGATGAGAATGCTCGAATTGAGTTTTTCTCAAAGTGTGAATGAAAGATACTTATTTGCAGACTTTGAGAAACGCTCAACAATTATTTGCGAGCTCTGATTTAAATGTATTCAGAGAAAGATTTATAAACATTTTTTATTATAAAATTATTCAGTTAGGATTAGAAATTTTTGAAATTGAAAAAATCAAAATTAATGAATGATATCTTGATATAATTTCTCGGATATTATTATATTCTATTAGTGGGATATAAACGAATTGATACCTTGATGTCATTTATTTTAAAAATCCAAGTTGATATATGATTAAGACGGGCATGCTAGACCGAATGGGCACAACAAGACCGTTGGACATATCTGTATCGAATGCTAGTATACGTATTAATAATTTGAACACTTTTAAATAATTTTGTATACTCGAATTGCTTACCCTAATGTATGTAATGTATGCAACATGCAGAAGGTAATTTGGGCAACAAAAAATCCTGAACTCAATTTTATTCGTAGTTTTGAGCTGATTTCAGGGTATCTTTGAGTCGAGCACTTTCTCTCTCTCCTCTCTCCTCTCTCTCTCTCTCTCTCTCTCTCTCGCTCGCTCTCTTGTTGTACCAAGAAACAGTAACAGCTCAGACGCCACTAATGCAGGCGTTCGCTTTGAGTTGTTCTCATTTCGTCTGCCTTTGGGCAGCCATCGTCATCAGTCAATTGGAAGCGTTCAAATTGATGAACAAAGCAAGATAATAGATTTATTTTGATCTTTAAATAGTACTTGGTCTGTATACTCGGTCATTTCATCTCTGTCTATGTAGCACCTTCACTTTTGCCTACCCCTCTCCCATGCCGGACCGCAGCGAATGGCAGACTCCTTATTGCCATTGGGGGCGATGTCGGTGTTGGAATTAAATTAGTAGCAACTTGTCTTCTTGCCATTCAGTAGCCCAATATCTAACCCAAACCAATTCTAGTAGCTCTTGTGTATGTATTTGCTAGGTATATACGACATTCATTGGGAGGCGTTGAGACGGGGCGTGTCTAAGGCATCGCTTGCGTTAAGCACATAATTACAATTCTGCTTTATATTTACGTGTATTTATATTACCTTTTCCTCTATAGCCATGACGCGCCAATGGGTGCGGAAACTTTAACCGAATTATCTGGTCGAATTTTTGTTACTCTATGGCAATTAAAGGATGTTTATTTTGGAGCTTGTGCAAAGAGCTTTCTAAGAGAATAGCTGATAGTATAATTATTTCTCTGTTCTATTAGTGTTATGAATGAGTCTTTAGCTTAAGCTAGTTGTTGGCATATTCATACATATGTACATATATAGATAAGTTCTTTTCGCCCGCATTTTTCCGACAGGTCTCTCTGTAGGCGCACTTCATTCACTTCTAGTTGTCTGTCGCAAGCTTGTTGACTGCGTCATGCTACCTCTGATAAAAGTTTAACAGCATTCAAGCTAACACACACATACATACATATAACCATTCACACACATAGAGAAAGTGAGAGACAGAGAGACAGAGAGAGAGAGAGAGATACTAACTGGGCTCGTCGCCGTCGACATATTTCACGTTGATGTATGGTTTAATTACATTTGCGTGGCGGCAATGCGTATGGGAATGAAGAGAATGGGAATGGCAATGGGCATGGGTATGGGCATGGGCATGGTAATGTGGTGGCTAGGGCAGAGTGACGGGTTAACGTATATCAAGTCAAGAACGGGGCACCTAACCCCAATTCCGACTGCGTTTATAATACCCAGCGCAACAAGGGGGCGTCGGCATAGATGATGCGGGGAAGTTGCTGAGATGTCTCTCAGCGCTTTTGTTTAGCTGTCGTCGTTGCTATTACCGAGCGATGTCTCAACAGAAGCACCAGCAGCAGCAACATCAGCAGCAACAGCAACAACAACCACTAGCATCAAGATAGGCGACTGCCTCAAGCTTATAATTATCAAGCGGGTAAGGCGAAACTCCCTCCAAATCCTGCTAGCCCGCACTTTGTCCAGGCAGCTGCTTCTTTTATGACTTTTAACACGTCTGCCGAGTAAAGTTTGCCACTACAAGATTTTTAGCGCAATATATTTTACTCTTTCTTCAGTCTCTCTTTTTGATTCTCTCTCTCTCTCTCTCTCTCTCCCACTCTCTCTCTCACTCTCTTTCTCACTCTCTCTCTCATTCTCTCTCTCTTTGTGTCTTATGCCACCACTAGTTGTGGGTTAAGTGGGCATATTCGGCTTGTGCGCCTTTAATTGATGTTAAGCATATAGTTGTTGTGCGCTACTTGCGCCAAGTTTTAGTTGGCCAAGTCACATCACATCCAATATACCCAATCTGCATTAAGCAGCTGGCAAAGATTGCGGTTGCTGTGCGGGATTTTTCATTACCAGCCAAACGATAATTTCAATTGCACTGAGCTCATCAGCTCGACAGGTCGACAGCTCGAGAGCGTTCCCGAGCTCAGCAGCTCAAGAGCTCGACAGTTCGGCAACTTTGGCCAAAAACTTTAGCTCATTAAAACGATGCCTGCAGGAGCCGTCTGGCAATTGGCTAAGATTAAAGATTCTATAAAGCCTGCCATAATAAGCGCAGCGCACACCTGAGACATTACCAAAAAGGTGTTAATTTTCGTTAAAAACTCTTTCGCCTGCCGGCGCCAGTCCCAATGGAAAAGTTGAAACTTACTTTGGCCAACAAAAAAGGTTAAACCGAGCTCTCACATGGCATTTCATGCATTTCCCTAACAACAGCCATGGGTATTCAAATGGCGCCCACAGTCATATTAATAACATTTTCTTTCAATATTTCTCATCCATTGTTGTTGGCCATTGACCGTTGAACGTTGCACGTTGACCCTTTGGCTATTTGTGCAAACTGTAGCAAATTTGAGCTTCTAATAGACGGTGCTAAATTTCACTATTATAAATAACATCGATAATACCATGCCAAATTTTGTGTCAGCTGTAAGCTGACAGCTGGTTCTGCCAGTTAGTTGACATGACCTTTGACATTAACGTGCTTATGGCAACACATTACAAGAGTTACGAAACTAAAGCTGAACTCGTTGAATGTGGAGTACATACTAGAGCTGGCAAACTATCGATAGAACTATCGATATATTGAATTTTCACATTTTTCCGTCACCATCGATATTTTTTATCCACTATCGATAGGGATCGAAAAGCATGTAAAAGCATGTGAGCTGCTCCAGAAGAGGCATTTACCATGCTTTGCACATTCGCTCAATTTAGTGGTGCAAGATTCTCTTAAAATGGATTGCCTTGTTGCTTTATTAAAAAAATGCAAGAGTATTGTAGCTTATTTTAAAAGCAGTACGATTACGTACCAAAAATTAAAAGACTCCCAACATACTGATATTAAATATGGCCTTAAACAGGAAGTTCCAACAAGATGGAATAGTGCCTATGTAATGGTTGCTAAGTTTTTCAAAAGCACCTCAACCGCTGACAATCGACGAAATCGATACACTGCGAGATGTATATGATCTTCTGTCGCCGTTTGCTAACGCAACAACCAAAGTATCGTCGAACACTACAGCAACTATATCACTAATTATACCAATAACATGTGGTCTACCACATAATTTAGAAAACTTTAAACAAAATCTTCGCACTGTTAGTGGTCGTGCACTTTTTTAATTGAATCAATAGTAAAAAGACTGACAAAATATGAACTAAAAATGTGGATATGCTCCCAGTAAAATTGTTTTAACTTTAAGAAAAAAGTCAGTTATGAAGTAAAACTGATTGTTTTTTTAAGTTAATATAATTTTTGTTATTTTTTTAAGTTAATATAATTTTTGTTATTTTGTTAAGTTTTCTTGTTATAATTTGTTATTTTATTTTTCGTTATTTTTAAATTTAAATGAAAATAAAGACGGTTTTAGCGATAGTATTGAATTTTTTTTCTTGAAAACATCGAAAATATCGAATGGCGCCACTATCAATAGTTTGCCAGCTCTAGTACATACTATATATAGTATATGTGTATAAGTATATGAGCTCCAGATATAAGGTATATCTATATACCATTATAGCACACATCTATATATAAATTATATCAGAAAATAACTGAATAAAAATTGAATTACAACAAGTCTACCCATAATGAAATATCAACCCAAACTTAGCAAAAAGCCAATATTAACTATTAAATGAATTTGAAATACAACTTAATGCTGTGAAACAGCTCTAAAAACACAATTTTTATTAAACTTTAAGCTTTCTTCTTGCTCGAAAATGTTATAAGTATTTCAATACAGAAGAAGTATATATTATCCCACAGAGTAATAATGCTTGGCTTAACTATCTTTGCAAGCGGTTAACAATTGTTGATATTTTCTTTTAATAGATTTATTTTAATTATAAGCAGCAAATCGAAATACATTAATTTCTTATATGTATCACGATTTAGACTCTGAAAGAGTATTCTGTAGTCGGTTAAGCGCGACTATTACTCTTACTACTTACCACACAGTTCATTGCTCACTCATTTAGAAAATTAATAGTTCTTATTCTCGTCACTTCTTTTGCAGCTCATCAACATCTCAAGTGCAATTTGCAGGCTGACAAGATTTGCATGCTAAATTACGCATAATGTAAGTGGAGAAGGCCAAGTTAATATGGTAATTGTACACATAATTGACAAGGGCTCTAAGAAAAGATTACAAATATACACCCATATATACATACATGATAAATATTTATCAGTTTGTGCTTTAACGTTAACTTGTCTTGAAGCAGACTTGTGTTCTTTCGCGTATTACTCTCACCTTTACTTAAATTTTAAGGCTACATCGCCCATACCTTTAGGATATGTCAGATGTTTACAAAGGATCCCTCGTTAAAGTTGCTTTGAAGTTTTATCATTCTGTCAACAAGAGGTTAAATGTCATGCATTATAAATGTCTTTCAATTAAAATGAGAGCACATCGAACAGCTTTCGTCATGTTGTTTCCCATTTTCAGTTGTTATTTTTGTTTTGTTTTTTCATTCCTCTTTGCTCTCAATATTCTTCTGTCAGCATCAGATGAAGACTTTAATTTAACATTCGAGACGAATATATATGTATATATATATATATACATATATATATATATTTTTTTTTTCAAATTCCATTGCGCCTAACGTAGAGTCAACAAGCAGTTAAATAACATGCATTATAGATGTATTTCAATTAACATGCCTCTTAACGAGCATGTCCATGCGCGACCCTGCAACTACTTTCGTCATTTTCGCATCCCCCAACATTTGATGTGGACTTTCCCTTCAGGATATTACGCCCAAAAACTCCAACAAGAAAAAATATGTAATATATTTTCAATTTACATTCCGCCCAAGTTGCTTTGAAGTTGGAAGTTTCAGCATTAGGTTAGCATGAGGTTGTTGCGCAACATGCATTAAACATGTGCTTCAATTAACATGAGCCTTATAGCATGAGCGTACGAGGAGGATATGCAACTCCTTTTGTCATTCTGTTGCTCCTTCTTCACTTTCGTTTTTTCCATTCTGTCTTTGCTCTCTTAACTCTTTTGTCAACATTTAACTTTGCCTTTGGGGTTATTACGCTCGAGCTCTTAAGAATTGTATGTATTTTTAAGTGAAATTTCATTAAAGTTGCTTTGATGTTTTAACATTAAGTCAACAAGATGTTGGATAATCAACATTTTAAATGTCTGACCAATTCGTCATTCTGTTGCCATAGCCTCTGCGCTTCCTTAATTCTTCTGTCAACATCTAATGTGGACTTTAACCAAGCTGCAGAGCTCAGCTCAGGTCAGCTTCAGGCTTCTGGTTGCCTAGAAATCGCGTTTATCCAACTGATTGCCACCAATTACCTCGCATTCATTAAGGCTAACCTCAATTTGACCACACTTCAGCTTCACTCAAGCATTGCACAGCACATACACACACACACACACACACACACACACATACACATTCAATTGCAGCACTTTCAAGTTTCGCAATATCCAACTCGACCGCATGTCCTTTTCTCAGTTTTCCTCATTTCCAGTGCGTTTCCATTACGCGCTTTGCTTGCCTCATTAATGACCGTCGACGTCTCCTGCCCAGACTTTGCTTCGCTTGACTTTTTACCACTTTTCACTCCTGCTGCTGCTGTCGTTGTCGTTGTTGTTGTTGTTGTGGTTGTTGTTGTTGTTGTTGTTGTTGTTGTCGTTGTTGTTGTTGTTGTTGTTGCTGTTGTTGCTGGGTTCGCTATTCAGCACATTTCATTTATTTATGAGTAACTTGACTTTAATTAATGTATTTATCGCTCCAATAAGTCGTACATAACTTTCAGATAGTCTTTCCATTCACCAGGGCAAGAAATACGCCCAAGCTCAAGCTATGGGCTTTATTGCTCTTTGTAATAGAAACGAAAGGGATGTATATGTGTATATACATATATATATATATAAATTTTAGTTACTCTTAAAAATGTTTTGTTATTTACAATATATAATCCCGCTGGCGTAATTGCTTTTGAATTTATTTTTTTTTTTTCACAATTTATTTTAAACATATTTTATAAATGCAAAAGTTTTGGGCAGAGCTTAGTGAAGATTAAAAATATGATAATATTTGAAATGCAGAATATTTTATATATAAAATGTATATAAAAATAAAAACAAACTTACAAAGCAAATGTTGGACGCTTGAATATCTAGTTGGCATTTTTTGGTTAGGGTATTTGAAATTCGTTCGCTTTGTTTTGTTTCGCTGTTATTCGCAATAACAAGCTTAGCGCGCTCTGGCTCACGAGTTGTTTTCGCTCTTTTGTATTTGGCTTTGTATTTGGGACTTGTGGGCGTGGCTGAGGCTGCAAAAACTTTTTTTTTGTCAACCATCTGTCTGTCCCATTGTCTATTTGTCATTCCGCCCGCCTGCCAGCGGATCTGTCGTCTGTTAATCTGTCCGTTTGGGCGGTCATTTGCTTTTAAGTTTTTGGCTCATTAGAAAATCTTTGTAATTCCCGTTCGCATTGTGTTGACGCGAAGCCGTTGCGCGGACAAACTTTGAGCTTAGCTCCGGCTCCAGTTCCCAGCTGTAGCTCTCCTCTACTTTAAATTATATTATTATTTGTCGGTGTCAGTTACTTTGGCTTTTCGCATGTCCTTCAACTGCTGGCTGCCTGCCTCATGTCAGCGGCTGGAGGCAGCGGTGCTGGCCCCATCCTTCAGTCAATTAGATACAGCAGATACCTGCACAGTTTACCAACTTACTGAGGCTGTAGCTCCTCGGATCCTGCCCCTGCTTCAGCTGCTTGTCATCTCGTTGGCTCGTAAAATTATGCGCACTTTACATTTTGCGGCTTTCGGGATCCAACAATTGTGGAGCAGACAAACTTTTGGATGATTATTTACTTAGTTCTCTGAACGTGAATTTAACGAAATCATTTTGTATCTTAAGCACAAATGAATTACTTAAGTACAGGGACAACAGCAGTAGCAGCAACAACGACAACAACAACAACAACAACAACAACTGAGACAATGGCAACAAGCTCTTAAGCTAAAGCAGATGAAGCTGCCAACGTGTCTGGGAGTTGGCCGTCGGAATTGTTTGTGGCCAGGCTGGAAATTGCAGAAGTTGCCAGCGAACAATTGAAACAATAACACTGATAAGAAGCAGAAGCACAAGCACAAGCACAGAGAGAGAGAGAGAGAGAGAGAGAGAGTCAGGAGAAAGCGTCCACCCAGGGTCCTTGAGGTGTGCTGCAGAAGGGGGCGTGTTTAGTGGCCAAGACGCTAGCTACCGCCTGTAATAGAAAAGCGATAAGCGTTTCTCTGCCTCAATTCCATAGAGAGTCATTCAAAAAGGTCGCAGGCAGACTGCCAATTGAGACAGAGAAAGAGTGAGTGTGAGAGGGAGAACGAAAGAGATGGAAATGGAGAAAGGGGAATATGGATTATGTACAATTGAAGGTCAAGTTTAGCTCAAGAAATGGCTAAAAAAGCACCAAAATGGCCCCAAAAGAAGCAAAAACTGCATATAAAATAAGGAAACGGATTCGCTTCGTCAAACAAGGGGAAAAGGACGGCTAAGGCTCGGTTGAACGTGGCCCAGGCAGCGGTGCGTGCAAATGGTACGAGTGGAAAGTTGGCGGAAAGCTGACTATCGTGAAAGCAGCAGCGGTCACATTAATATGATTAAAGGCAGCTCATAATTGTGGCAGCTCAATGCGTAAGAGGGGGGTCACAGAGAGAGAGAAAGGCAGAAAGAGAGAGCAACAGAGGGGGAAAAAAGTAAAGCTACCCCAGCTGGTTCTGGTGCTCAGCTTTTGGCCATTAGAAGTTGGCCGCGTGTGCGTCGATGCGATAACTGAGCAAGGCAAAAATGTCAGGTTGTGCCCATAATAGGTAAATGGAATTGGTATTGGGATCGGGCGCACAGAGTCGATTCGCAGCCCCCGAGAACAAAAGAATAGCAAACGGGGTTAATGAGAGCCTGCTGAATAGACAATCAGTTTATATTGCATCAAATGAAACAAAAAAACAAAAAATTGGGTAAAAAACAAATGACAAAACTTTTCAAAATCAAAGGAAACAAGCCAAATAAGAGTCGAATCAATAAAAAGAGAGTTAAAATGGAAATCGAGGGGCTTCGAATAGTGTAATCAAGTTTGGGTTGATGCGTAAGCCAGAACTTTGAGCTACATTTTATTTCTATTTAATGTGAATTGAACTGTCCTAACGGGTATTAGGCGCTAGAGCCTCGACATTTGACATACATATATGCCACTCAATGGGATATTGTTCATACTGGAAAAGCGCTCTTGATTGTGAATGAACTGCGAGTGGATGGGATGGGCAGAATCGGGTAATATATGTATGTATGTATGTATATGTATGAAACCTTATACATGTGTATCTGAGTTTACTGTATTGTTTTTTTTTCTTTTCTTTTTGTTGTTGTTGCGTGGATCACGTTGGCTCGCTGATTCCTTACTTTTGACCGTAATGCATGCCATAAAGCATTATCCATTATATATTATCCGCTATCCGCTATCCGCTATCCGCTATACGTTATCCGTTATCCGTTTGCCCAAATTGACTGGTTACGTTCGGGCATAAAAGCTGCGCTTATTTCACTTTTCCACTTGGCTACCAGTGCACACGATTGTGAGAAAGACAGGGATGCAGAGACAGAGACTGAGAGAGAGAGAGAGAGAGGAGAGAGAGAGGAGAGAGAGAGAGAGAGAGAGAGAATGAAAGAGATAAAGAGCTTGTGGGACAGAGAGAGAGAGAGAGTGTGTGTGTGAGTGCAAGTGAGCTAGTGACAGCGGGAGCAAAAGCACAAACCAAGCCAGTCGAAAATCAGACCATATAAGTTTATACAAATGACATCCGGCACACACACACACACACGAGCGGTCATATACACACACACACACACACACACATATATATACACATTCACATTGCGAAAATCGTTCATTGTTGAATGATGTATGTATGTAGTCGGGGGCTACTTGCAGCTGCTTCAGCTTATGTCTAAAGCGTACCACACACATGCAGACACACACACACACATACATACACACATACACACAATCACACACTCACACATTTGCTGATACAATCACAGAGAGCATACCTATGCGCACATGTACCGCAAATGTTGTATGGCCGCTGCAGACGAGGTGTAAAATCGTGTTTTAGTATCCAACAGGCAACCAAGTCGAACACACACACACCGCAGCTCCCACACACACACACATACACACATACACGCTCACCCACTTCTACACGCAGAGTGTATTGTAATTTATTTGGTACAAGCCTCGATTAGTTGGCTGGCTCTGGTCAGCGCTGGCTCATACATATCCACATCGTCCGCCATGTATTCGAACGCCCAGCCACACCCACAGGCCGCAGTCCCAAATGCTTAAGCATTAACGGCCACAAAATGGCCCCAAAATCGTCGAGATTGTTGCTCAGTTAACGGTTCTATGTTAAATAACTGGAATTTCACGCAGCACTACGAATTAAATATGCTATCAGTGTGTGTGTGTGTGTGTGTGTGTGTGTGTGTGTGTGTGTGTAAGTGTGTGATAAATGTGCCCCAGCTAAAGTCTGAAGAGAGTATGTCTAGAGGCGAGAGTATGCTCTAGGTTGTCTCTGCGAATTAACTTTGTGGCCTTTTCGCTGTCAGTTGTTAAGAGAGAGAAAGAGAGAGAGAGCGAGAGAGGGGCAATAGTAGTTGATCTGATACCGATCGAAATTAGTTACAGAATCAGTTGCTGTGATTTCAAATATAACAAAAACAACTGAAATGGCGGCAAGTTTTGTTTTCAGTTTGCAGCAATAACAATGTTAATAACCCAGTTGAATGGCTTTTTTAGGGGCTGACTTCAAATACCCGCTGCTGCAATTGTTGAGGGTATTCAAAAAATTAAAAAAAAAAAAAAAAAAAAAAAATAACGAAGCAGAAAAAAAATGGAGAAAAGAGAAATTGATGCTCGTTACGGCAGAGCGTATCAATTTCATCATGCGTGTCCTTACTCTACATATACGTATGCATATGTGTGAGTGTGTGTGCGTGTGTGCGTGGGAGCGTGTGTTTGTGTGCGCTAAATGCCGCAAATTGAAATATGGTTTTCGATTTTCAGTTTATATGCAGTCATCTATAACACAAACGAAGCGAACCAAACCGTATTTATACGTGTGTGTGTTTGTGTGTGTGTGCGTGTGTTTGTGTGTGCGTGTGTTTATTGTGTTTACTTTATAAAATTTGAAGTCGTTTATTTTTATGCACGCTACACTTCTATTGCAACAACTGCGACTGCTTTAGCTGTATGAAAAGCTGATCTAAACGTTCTAAAAATCATAAATTTTACGTATTTTAATCTGCGTTTTTCTATTTATGAAATATTTACTAACACATGACAGCTGAGTGTAGGGTAAACAATTGATATTTAAGTAATAAATTGTGTGCTGCTAAAGCAGCAAATGGTTTGATATGCATATATATGTATATATCATTTTTAAAGATATAATATATATAGGGATTTGCCTATTTAGTTAACATAGATCAATTATTAGAGCTCAACATAGTAAAAATCATATTCACTTGTTCTCGCTTATGTATTTATTTTTTTCATTATATATTAGTTTTCTTATTTTTTTTAGTTTCATTTTAATTTTAATTTATATATTGATATTATTATTATTCTTTTTAAGCCAACTGCCTTGAAGCTTGCCAGATATTTCATCTTCCACATTTCAGAGCAATTCAGTTTTCGCTAACAAAAACTATAGCTTATAGAGATATGCTTGTAATTCTGCTTATCGGCTTGCAGAGTATTTGTTGTGCGGCTTCAGTGATCTATGCGAAGCGATTTCAAAGCTATTTTGTTATTTTTAGATGCTCTGTGTATAGTTTTGTGATTGAATAACGGCTTAGCCAGCCCATTGTGCACACACACACACATATATATATATATGTATACGTAAATAGAAATACAGACACAAGCACACACCCATACACATACACACATACAGATTTTGCATGCACAGCAGCAAACACATTGTCATATTAAATCAAACAATTGGTCAGGCGCGCCCAAAATCGGGCAGAAAATTTGTGAAGCCGAATCTCGACCTCCGTGCGCCAAACGCGCCGCGTGCTGACACATTTTGCCATTCACTTTTCACGCTCGCACACACGCAAGCACACAAACAAACAGACATATACACACACACATATGTATATTATATATATGTGGACATACATATCCAAACACCGAAGCGTAACGATTTGTGTATCAGCTGCGCGTGAAAATAAAGCGGAAAATTTGCATGGCCGCGTGCGTTTTGCATACCCTGTAAATGCATACAGGAGCAATGAACAACTGACAGAGCTAAGGTATTTTATATTTGTCATAAAAGTAATATCAGTGCTCCAAGTTGATTGTAATTTATGATTAACAAAGTGCATGAATCGAGCTTACTTGCGGCTAAAGAGATTTGGGATAAGACAGTCTATCTATATGGATATTTAGGCTTCATTAATTTTCATAGTGCAAAGATATTTTATTCTATATTAAAATATTAAGTTGCTTAATGGATCGCTTAAATTTATATTAACAAAACTATCGAAGATACTGTTAGAAAGATTGTCTAGAAATTGATAATCCTGAGGGCTATAAATAAGCCAGGAATCTCCTTTCTTCGAACTTCGAACAATAGATTGTCAATCTTCCGAATGTAGAGCCATAGCTAGAGCTATACATATATAGGTAGGTATATATAATATAGGTAAACAGTTGCAGAAAAGACTAAATTTGACTTCGATTTGATTTTCTATATTTAACTAAAGCAAATTTCTTTTGCAATTCTTTCGGGTTTCGGGTGTTTTCCTCGCATAACTTTAAAACTTAACTTTATTATTTTGTTTTTAAATTGTTGGTCAACAATTGCCGGGTATCTGCTAGCTGTGCATATGGCACATATATTTTCGATTTTATTTTTAGAAAAGTTCTTCTTTTTGTTGTTTGGCTGGGAGTTGCTTTATAAACTTTTCAATTTTGCTGCGTGGCGAGGGCATGTGCAGCTGTGTGTCTATTTGTGTCGTAGGATTCGGTTGTTAGTTGCTGTTGTTGTTTATTATTGTTGTCGGCTTAGCTAAATTTGCATTTATTGTTAAAATGTTTCATTTCATTTCATGTATTTTGCACCCCGCAGCCGAAAATAAAAGGAAAACTCGCACCCAATGCGAAAAACTGCACACGTGCGTATGGGCAAAGCCTCGATTCGGTGACTCCGGTCGGTTTGCGTCATTCACATGTGGTTTTTCTTTCAGTTTTCCCATTTCATTTCATTTTTTTTGCGTTATTTTTTTTTCGGGCTTTTCGGTTCGCGGTCTATTGGTCGATTGGTCTATTGGTTTTTTGGCTTTGGATTATGACAAAGTTTGGGCAAGTGTGATGGCGACCAAAATGGCGTAGGTTAAGGGGAGTTGGTTGGGTTGATGAGCTGATGAAACCCCTCGCGTGGGCGTCGTGTGAATAGAAACAGCTTAAAACTTGGGGTTTTTTTTTATTTTTATTTTTTCTTCTTGCATGTGGGGATGCTGTATGTTGACTTCTTTCTTTTGGGTTAAGTGAGATAGTTGCCGAAGCATAAGATTCAGCATTGTTATAATGTAATCGGCTTATATGCTTATGTAAAAGCAACGAAGTTTGCATTTCTATTATATTTATTATTATTACTTAGCACTTTTCAACTTTTATTACTTAGGTGGTTTAGGCAGTTGTCAAATTTGCAAGTGCCATTGAATGGATGAAAAACGCATATAAATTCAAGACTTCAGGCATTGAATGGTGCGTTCTAATGGCCAGAGCTGTGAACAAATTTTATGCTGATAGTTCCTAATTGCATTACCATTATGGGGGCGGTAGGTGAAAAATGCGATATTAGGGTGGTCTAGGAGTGCAGTGCCAACTCGTGGTCTGAAAAGTGTGTAAGACATGTGTTACTCATGATTGCTGTCAGTTAATTCATTCAGCACTTTGCAGTTCTGATCCATTTTAATTCAATTTATTCAGCATTTTATTAGTAGTTCTTATCGAAAAGCTCCAACTTTTATTGTATCTACTCCTTCACATTATGTTCTGTTTTTGGGTAACTTTTGTAGTTAGTAACCACTGTAGTTAGTCGTAGCACTTCCTAGTCCTCTGCCCGTGCGCTTTAATCGAGCTTACCGTCGATTACCTCTATATTGATTTGAAATATATTTCTATTGTCACTGAATGTCCTACATCCCATTTCAAATTATGATATATGCAATCGACAATATTGTAATCGAATAGCACTTACCATCTGCCACTAGAAGTTGACTTATAAGTAGATACTTCTTTGCTTGTTCCTTTCCTGTAGTAGTATATAGATAGCTAGTACACGTTATACATATTGTATTATCAGTCAAGCTTACCTCCAACTAGATATCGAATTACCTCTTTTTATATTGCCCACTGATAACCCTTAAGTAAAAAAACCAGAAGAATTTCATATCATCATATGGTAGCGTATCGAATACTTGCATAGTTCTGGGATATTAATAAATGATCGACTGATCAGCAGCATTTGGAATATTTTACGCTGTCTGTTTCTCCAATAATGTTTAGCTGATTCTCCATCCATAAAAAAAAATATACTATTTTTCTCTTTGGGAACAGAGTATAATGATAATTATATTAACCATATATACACTGAAATAGAAATACGAGTTATATTGATATGAGAATTTTGAATCTAGAATAAATTTGGGATACAATTCCCGAATATGAAATTTGCAAAAGAGTTTATCTGTAGACGGTCTTAGTGGTTTAGCTTAAAAAAAAAAAAAAAAAAAAAAAATAATACGAAGAATAATAAATAAATAAATAAACAGATTTTGTGGATGTTGAGTTTTAATGTATAAATTTTATTTTTCTGTTTTATTATAAATCAGTTTTTTTGTTTTTGAAAACATAAATTCATTTTAAATTTGCAAAATTTGTTTGATCCCCACTCAGGGATGAGGTCAATTGGTCGAATCTTACACTCGTCACCGGATGATGCTATTCATCCAATGCTAAGCCTTTAAAAGAACGTATGCTAAAATTGTGTAACATGAACTCATATTATTAGTGAAAATATATGTATACAAGGCAATGGAGCTACGTTTTCAATCAATATATTCATTTTTTTCGCCTCTTGCAATATTCCAGCTAATAATATTATATTGACGAGGTTCTTGAGCCATTGAATTCGATTGTTGACATTTGTTGAGTACTTTATTACGGGCAAGAATTGTTTCTTTGGTTGCCAATTTGTGCTGTGCCTACAATCCAGTCAGTTTACCTTTTTGTTTCAATTTTTGTTGTTTGTTTGCTCTGGCAAGCTACTTGACCTGTGGCTGTGCCGCCCTCAGATCCGTTACATGACGGGGGATGAAAGGATTCGAGTATATATAACTTAATTTGGTTGTTAACAAGTGACCGAAACAGAACAATGCCGAAACAAACAGAATAAGCTCAGGCTATGCGAAACAAGAGGCCAAAAATGGCCACAGTGTCAACACGTGATGCGGCTGGCACACGCCCCATGCTCCATTACCCCTTCACCTGCCCTCTGTCCGTCCTGTGCCCCGGCGGCGTCCATTGTGTGGCAAGTTACAAAAACGTTGCATACAATTGGGCATTGCGCTTTGTGCCAAATTCGTTGCATGCTTTTTGTGAAACAGGCTAGCAGCGAATGAACGAGTGGACGAACTGACGAAGTGGCAAATTGACGACTCTCTCTCTCTGTGTGTGTGTGTGTGTGTTTGTGTGTGTGTGTGTGACGGGCCATTTAAAAAGGCATTTCAATTGCATTTTCATTCATCGCTCGTAATTGTGGTGTAAAAACGATCTGAACTGCCTACTTTTTTTACTCGGCAATAGGCGAAGGGCAAAGGCAATAACTGTCATTTCCTGGTGACCTACTAAATTGTGCCACTGCGCGTGTGAGAGTGTGCGAGTGTGAGTGTTCTTTCGAGTGTGTATAAAAACGCAGAGGCTAAAATGAAAATTTGCTGACCTCTGCAAAACGAGCCTAAGGCTCCACAAATGAGGCACAAGCACACGTTACGTGCGCTCTGAGGCGCCACCATAACTGACACACACACACACACATACACAGGCATACATACACACGCACACTGATGTGTGTGCAACAATTGTATTTGTAACTAGAGCTGAATGCGTGCTACGACTGTCAACTAAACACGAAGCGGAAAACGGTAATAAAAGCAATTCTAAACACGAGCCTCAGACATGATTTCACACTGTATGATGAGTACGATGAATATGATGTATACGATGCATGAGATGATTGCGCTGAATACGATGAATATAATTCATGCGATGAATAGCATAAAGTATGATGAGTATAATGAATATGTTGAGTATGATTTAAATACGATAAATACGATGTACAGAATGGAATGCCATATTGAATGAATACTCGTCGTAAGTACGATGAATAAGATAAATATGTTGAATTTGTTAAATATTACATTGAAGACGATGAGCATGATGAATACGATGAATATGATGCACACGGCTAATAATCGCATTGTTACTGATATTCAAGGTGAACATAAAACCCAAATGTAAGCACAGCGATTCATAAATGCATAATATAATTTACCATTGAACCATTTATATTTCCATTTACATATATTAAGCTTAATTAAATCAGTTCAATGCAAGTACCAATTCTTTTTAAATATTATTAATTTTTTTTTATTGATTATTTCAATTCAATTATTATTATCTAAACGTTAACTAGTGAGTAGACCTCTAAGGCAACATCAAGTCAAGCGCAGCAGATTTTCCAGTTACCTAGAATAATCTATTTGTAGTATTGATAGTAGTAATAATCTATTCTGCATGCGATGCCAGCTGCTCAGAATGCATTGCACCGAATCCATTTTGTTTTTAAGTTTCTCATTCAAAATGTTGTGCTTCAAAACCATGAATTGCCTAGTATTTCCGTTGATAAACCCTATGTTTCATATATTAAGAGAAACAAGCTCTAGTTGAGATTACTCAAATTTGGGGCCGGTATCCAATATCTGACAAAAACCGAAATTGTATTAAATTAGTATTTCTATATATGCAGAAGATTTGAAGACTCTAACTCTAAAGATGACGACATATAATTTTATAACTGATTCTCGATAAATTATAAAATTTGATAACTTAGAAACAGAAATAATTATCGATTTTCTGAAACAAACTCGTATGCCGCGGGCAATACACGGACCTAACAAAAAAATTAAGATTCTAGGTCTTATAGTTTCCGAGATGGACGCGTTGATACATACGGACGGACGGACAGACGGACAGGGCCATATCAACTTATTTGTTTTGTGCTGAGCAAAAATATGTATACTATATGGGGCTGCCACGCCTTCTTCTCCCTGTTACATACTTTTAACAAAACCATTATACCCTGATTTTCCATTTTCAATGGGCTCAGGGTGTAAAAATCACATATTTCGTGAGTCACGAGTTCATCTCCAATTGTAACGCAAAAAAAAAAAAAAAACCAATTGAGATGTCGACCCATTGCATAATTCGTTATCTAAATTCAGGTTGTATGTCGAAATGGTTGGAAATGCTATACTGATTAAATTTACCCCGCACACACACATATATATACATGCAGACGCACGTCTAGAGATAAAGGACATGCGGCTCTTGCATTGAAAATAAAATCCTCCGGCTCCTTAACACGTTCCGAGTCATGAATGAACGTGTTGGCCGCCCATACATACATATGCGAGAGCGCAGAGCGTGTACAGACGCGCGATACTCAATCCCCTTGGAGTCTTGGTTCCATTTTCAGTGCCCATCGCCCATTGCCCACTGCCCACTGCCCATATCCATTGCCATTGCCATTCCGGGGATTCGTGTCTGTGCAATTTTAGCACAGTTCGTTTGTCGGTCAGGCGAAGAGTCGCCTCAGTCAGTCAGTCATTGAATGGGCTTCTTGTTGTTTATGCATTTGTAGCGCCTGCGAACGCAACAGTAGCTGGTAGTTGTTGAGGCTGCCTTGCGCTCTGGCCTCGTGCTAGCCACGACACGTACTTCATTCGCTCTCGATGATGCAAAAGATTACCAAGTTGCTGTCATGTGTTACAACAACAACAGAAAGCAATACAACAAAATAAAAAATAAAAAAACCAAAATGTGAAGAGAAAAGTTTTTCTATGCTTGCGGGTCATTATGCAGACAGGACTGCCCCCGTCGCATCCCTGCCACAATTCCCTTCGCTAACGTCGAATCCGGGCACCCTTCCGGCAACGTTCCGTTACGCTTCCGAAAGCCGCTGGCACACGAACTGACGGCATCAGAGAGACGCGTCAGTTATGGCCGTGTTTGGTTTGCATCCATGACTGCCCCAAAAGATTTATTTATTGCGGCTTTTAAGTTCACTCCTTGAGTTGGGTCTGGGTCTCGGTCTCTACTTCTGTCTCTGTTCTATCTTTCTGTTTCTGATTTTCGGCATCTCAGTTGCGGTCGGTTATCGTTATGCTGCGGCGTCAGCCTCATCAGCCCGATGAGTGATTTACTTAACTGATGCACGTCCAATGCCACGGATAATGAGTGTGCAGAGCCAATCTGTAGGCCGTGTGTGAACAATTCTAAAGGCCCTGAAATATTGCAGTGTATCCGAGTGTCGAATGCGGTATTTGCCATCGCATTGGGCTCAATAGCAATTTGTGGCTGCGCTCGGGCGATATAATAGCCGAACAGCGAAATATGATATATAAATGGGAATTAAATGTAATGAGTGGCTAATTGATTGGGATTTATTGATATTTTGAATAAAGTTAAGAATAAATCATTGTTAATCTGTAGTATTGATTATTATATGATAGTAGTATTTAAGACAGTGATCTCAGATCCTATAATAATATAATGAGTATGAGGGAGATTATGCGTGAGGAGAGATTTACTCTTGAAATGTATAAAAACAATTCTCTTTGTGAGACTTACTGTTTAAATCGTTAGGATGTATTGAATCTATTCAAAAGTTCTAATAGGTGTTTAATAGACCCTATCTAGTGAGAACCGAATAGATTTAGCTCTATTTAACAATTTGTTTGTACATATATGCAAATAGGAGCTATCAAGTTTTAACGAACTGCTGGGATCTATGTTGTGCTCGGATGTTTGGAGTTATAACGATTCATGTTCAACTTCGATGGATGAGGTGAAACGATCCATGCTGAGCTTCAATGTAAGAGCTGCAGCAATCCATACTGACTCCAATTCCGCTTTAAGCGTTACAGCGATCCCTTTGAGTGTTAGTGTACCCATACAGCTCGAATGTATGCACTCTAATGGGTGAAATTTACGCTCTGCTCACGACAGCAACCGAAAAACACATTCATTTTGTTCTCGCCTTCGGTTCTTTTCGTTATATGGGTGACTTTCTTTTCACGAACATTGTTTAGGGGACGATACGATTCACGTTCGCACAATGAGAGTCAATGAGTGAGAAAATAAGTCAATGAGTAAATGCAAACGATCTTCACATTCACATTCATATGCGCACAACTCAATTGATGTGCTTAGCGAAGACAAACCACGCTTATATACTCATACGAAGACGTTTTGCTTCTTTGGAATGCATTGAACTCAAGCAAACGGTCGGGAATAGCAACGATTGCTAGCCGATCGCAAACGTACTCGTTAAAGAAACGATGCAATCGTTTACTCTCTAAGTTTTCACAGAGTGTGAGTGCGTAAAAGTCATTTATTTGCAGACATTGAGGCATGGTCGAACTATCAGTTATAGAAATTCAAGGTGATCTAAATAAACATTTAATAAAGAAAACGATTTATTAATAAAAAGCTGATCTTCGCAGCGATACGAAGAGCAACGTCTTTTGTATACAATTTTGAACAATAGACAGAGCGGTATATAGATTATGAAATTTTATTCTTATAGGCCATGCTCGGATATTCGTAAACTCAATGCTTATGCTTGAGCTATATTTGAGAGCAGTTTGTCTGATGTTCTAAAAACTTGATTGCTAATTGATTTGATGTGCCTAACAACCATATTGATATTATATCAGTTTTTATATCTATTGAGTCTACATTTCAATATTTTCACAGCTCCAGTAACTAGTTTCCTGGCTAATGACAAATATGGCTTTGTAAGCCTAACGAGCCTGCCATTTTATTCGAAGATCTGTGAACTAAGTAAAATATTTTTTTTCTGGTTGCTTCACCTAACCTGCGAGTGTCCTTGCTGATTAAATGATTCTCTGTGTAGTGAGTTTATTTCAAGCCTATGCTTGTCAACAGATTTGGCAGCGATAGTCTTTAACGTGCGGTCTCAGCGCCAAATCGCAGCTAGCTGTTACGCTGCAATATAGCCATGTACTTAGTGTTTGGGCTCTTTGCCTTTTGTTTGGCGTACTGGTTGTTGTTGTTGTTGTTGTTGGCAAAGCCGGAGCTATTCAAACACGTACTTTGGGCAGCTGTCTCAATGCCAAAATGGCCGATTGCTAATTGAAGGCACTCGGTCATTATCTGTGGATACACATGCGCATTCATTGCTGAACAGCACTCGAGAGTTGCGAGCTTGTTAGAAGGGCGCCTGAAATAGATGCGAGATGCGAGCAGAGATGAAAATTCAGCACATCGTCTGGCCTTGTGCCAATCAACGGCAGCGTCAACGTCGCGTCGTCGCAGCGCCACTTGTGGCAGTGACCCAAGCTCCCGACCGCGCAACCGTCCAACCTCCCAACCGCCCAACCGCCCATCAGCTCAGCAACGTGCACCATGTTGTGCTTGGCATCTTTATTGTGATGCACACGCACGCACACACATCTCTCTCTCTCTCTCTCCCTTTCCCTTTCCCTCTCACACTATATCCCTCTCTCTCCCTGTAAGATGCAGAACGCTTGGCGAGTGCATCAAAATTCGTGGCACAGCACTTTGGACTTGCATCTTGTTTTGCTGCCCGTTTGAGTCTTATCCTCAGCCTCAGCCTCAGCCTCAGTCTCAGTCTCAGTTTCTGTCTGCGTTTCCATTTCTTTTTCACTTAGTTTACCTTACATATTTCATGATTTTTACCAGCACGTGTGCCCGTGTGGTTGTATGTGTGTGCTGTGAGTTTTTCAGCAATTTCTTCTTCTTTTTCGCTTTATTTTTCTATTTTCCGCTTGAATTTTGTAGATAAGCAGAGGGTACTCCTAATGTGTAAGAAAGTATGAGACGCAAGCATGGAAATATTATTAATAAAATTTCGTTCTGAACAGTAGGGACTATATATGTCTATATAAATCTCTCTTATTCAATTTATTATCTTACTCAACGATTGGTCAGGGCTTTTCTAATCTACCATATCGATATATCGTATTATATATATATATCTTACATCACATTAAATTTCCAGCAAAAAACCTTATTCATTTGCTAGCAACAATTGAATGGAATTTAGCTTAAGTTTAAATCAATTTTTAAAGCTCTCTAAGGGAATTGACTCTTCGGCTAGTCACTCTCTTCTGTTATGTTTAGCACAACAATTTCATGTTGGTTTGTTGCCTGGCCGCAATGCCAAGATATCTGGCCGCTCTGCAGCCCCGTCCCGCCGCACGTCTCAGTTGGGCTGCTTTGTACGTGCAGCTGCTCTAGAAAAATGCATACAAAATTCTTCATTTGCTTTTAGAGGGAACGTCAGCGGCGCTGTAGACGTCAACGTCAACGTCAACGTCGACGTTAACTTCGACGCCAGCCAAGCTCAGCCCGAGCTAAGAGTTTCAATTGAATTTAGAGCTGAGGCTTTTCCATACACACACACACACATATATGCATAACACTAACACACACAGACATGTGCTTGTGTAGGGGCATTCAATCATTGCAGGACTCGAAATTGACGAGGAACCCAAGTTGGCTGGCTAGA
>JAUESO010000244.1:0-78543 GCA_030914385.1 Drosophila antonietae
AACGGGGTGAGTTATCGAAAAAAAACAAAATAAACTCGTACTGCGTAAGTAACATACGAGTGTTCATGTGAAATTTCAGCTCTCTAGCTTTTGTAGTTTCCGAAATCAACTTATTTTTTTATGCTGATCAAGAATATATATACTTTATGGGGTCTGCGACGTCTCCTTCTCCCTGTTACATACATTTTCACAAAACCATTATACCCTGAATTCCCATTTTCAATGGGTTCAGGGTATAAAAACGAATGGAAGAGCGTTTAACTGCCAAGATATGTAAAATGGTCAAGCTGACGTCTATAACATTTTGGTAAGTAATTAAGTGAGTTTAAAAATAAATACTATTAGATAGGATAAGATATCGGAATTGACTTACCTGGCTATTGCTGCAATAGTAAATGTCCGACATCCTGGAACACCTTGGGAAATCGAGTGCTATGATTGTTGGCGTCTCTTTGGCTCGACTCCAATTGGAATGATGAACATGACCGCGTTCCCGGACGGTGCAGCAGGTGTAATTGTTGCGCACAGGTAAATCTAAAGGTGTCTGTCACACTAGCGTAATTGTAAGCGATACTTTAGTAGTAGCCACTTGCGCAATAAATTGTGTTGGCTCTCAGGATCAGATCAGATCAGATCCGGGTCAAATTATTCGCATGCTTCTGCCCATACGTAAATGAATGCCAAACAAAACAACAACAATAACAAAAATAAAACAAAAACACAACAGCGTGTGGCTGCACTTCACGCTTCGTCTTGCAGAACACTCGCTCACCGCCGACGCCGCCGCCTTCTGTTTCTGCTTCTTATTAATATTATTTACTTTTCTGCTTTTTAGCAAACGAGAGCGCACGCGCGCGCCTTTCCCAAAAGTAAAACAACGGTTTATAGTGGCACAAAGCGAGCAAGAGGAAAAGAGGGACAGAACGCAAGAGAGATTGGATAACTGCTGGCGATTGAGCGCGACAAGCTACCGACTCTGGCCGCGTTTTAAAGCTGACTATCTTCAGTGTCTGCAACAGCCCGCAGCCACTCGCAGCTGAGCAACTTCTTCGACGACGACGACGCAACCGCAACGAAAGTTGTTGCAACTAGTTTGACGGCAAGTTTGGGGGCTCATTCAGTCTGTTGGGCTGGTAGGGGAAAGATATGGGTGTGCGGGCGGTCAATGAGGCGAGCGACCGATTAGCGCAAAGGACATGCGTTTAAGCCGGCAATGCATGGTGAAAATGAATTATTGAAACGTGTCGCACCTGTTCGCTACCAATGCGGGTGCAAGGGCGTTGGCAAAGATGCAGAAACGACACTGTCCCAAGAAATTTTATTATTATTATTTTTTTTTTCAATGAAATATTAAATATTTTTAATGATGTGGAATAAAAATGGCCCATGAGAAAGTTAAACGCTGACATAAATTTCCCTCCTGTTAATAGTCCACCCGGTTTGTTATCGTTCACATTTTTGGTTTTTATCAATGAATGTGTTGTTTATGGGACTGCAATAAATACAAATATAAGAAAAGTGATCAATTACAAATTTTTTGATTCGCATTATAAGCTATCAAATGTGTTCATATTTAAATTTGAATTTAACGGGCCGGCGTTGCCACCTGCTGCACTAAACGACAATGTGTAACAGCTGTTCTTCATCGACATCAGCTGTTTTGTTATCGACTATTTTTATTTTTGGGTGCTATGGTATCGATTTTAGGCACCTGGATGGATTTATTGTTATTTTTTTTTGGCCCTAGATTTGATTTGATCTGTCTTCTACGCTATGATATAGCCATTTCGTCTATCTAAGACTTTCCAATGGCGCGAAATGTGCTACAGAGCAGCCTTCTGGGCGCTGGTTTCAGTATCATCTTTCAGGTGAGCCAAACCGCCACGTAAATTTGAAGCGTATGAGTCAGAATTCGGCGAAATTCATAATTTGTCTTTATCTTACAGATACTATGCCGTATCCTTACGTTCGGCATTAACGCGTACATTGTGCGCAATGTAGGTCGCGAGGTGCTGGGCATTATGAACGTGCGCCTGCTGCTGCTCGAGAGCACGCTGCTCTTCTTGTCCCGCGAGGCCATCAACCGGGCCGCGCTGAGCGCCAGCTCGCAGCAGCGAGAGGAATGCTCGTGGGCGCAGTTGATCAATCAGATGTGGCTTACGTAAGTGCGTGCCAGATGTCTCAAAGATGTCTCCCATTCATCATGCCACATTTCCAATACCATCTTCTTTAGCGTGCCGATTTGCGCAGTTCTGTGCGTGCCCTGTCTCTACATTTGGCTGCACTGGCTCTCAGCTGTGGACGTACCCTATACCGCTCAGTATGAATTCGCCTGCTACGCCGTGGCGCTGTCCTGCGTCCTGGAGCTGGTTGCTGAGTCGGCGGTGTTTGTGGCTCAGCTCTTTTGCTTTGTCAAGTTGAAGATCGTGCTCAATACTCTCCACATTCTGGTGCGCTCGGCCATCTTCTTGTGGGTTGTCACGGGCGATCGGAGCGTGGCTATCAATGCCTTCGCCATTGCCCAGTTGGCCAGCGCCCTGACTATTGTGCTGGGCCAATACGGATTCTTTCTTTTCTATATTAACCGATTCAACGATTTCAAGCAGCGGCAGCAAACGCGCAAGAGCAAAGCTGCCCAGGCTCCGAATAACTGGGAGCGTTCGCTCTTTGACCACATGGACGACTTTCCATTCACCAAGCTGACCCAGCTGCTCCCAGGCGTGCTGAGCTGCTCTGGTGTCGAGGCATTGTTCAACAAGGAGCTGCAGACGCTGACCCTCAGCTTTGTGAAGCAAGGCGTGCTCAAGCAGATCCTCACCGAGGGCGAGAAGTACGTCATGTCCGTGTCTCCAGTGCTCAGCTTTGGGGAGCAGGCCACCTATGATGTGGTCAACAATCTGGGTAGCATGGCGGCCCGCTTCATATTCCGACCCATCGAGGACAGCGCCTACTTCTACTTCACGCAGACAATCGCTCGGGACACACGGCTCAACAAGCAGCCGCCGGAACGGGTGCGCCAGGCAAGCAGCGTGCTCAACAATCTGCTGCTGGGCGTCAGCTCCATCGGTCTGGTGGCCTTCACTTTCGGTCAGAGCTACTCGCACACGCTGCTGTTGCTCTATGGTGGCGAGGACTTCGTTGCCGGTGGCCTGCCCCAGCGCCTGCTGCAGTGGCATTGCCTGGCCATCTACCTGCTGTCGGTGAATGGCATCAGCGAGGGCTACATGTTCGCGACCAACACCAGCCGGGACATCGACAAGTACAACTACCTAATGGCCATATTCTCAGTCAGTTTCCTGGTACTCTCGTACATCCTGACGGGCATCTTCGGGCCGGTCGGCTTTATTTTTGCCAACTGCATCAATATGCTGAGCCGCATCCTGTACAGCACCCGCTACATCAGACATCAGTACCAGCCACTTGGCCTGAATCCGCTCCAGGGCCTCTGGCCGGGCAAGTTATTTGGCGGCACGCTCACGCTGGCTGGCCTCGTTTGCTACTGGGTGGGGTCGATTCCAAATGATTCTATATTCTGTTATTCATTTCCCAATTCCTTTTAGTATCGCGATGCTGTCTTTGGCAAGCACATGGGAATTGGTCTGGCCACTGGTGTCCTGTGCTTGGTTGCCTGGTCTCTGGCGCACCGGGATCTGATGCTGCTGGGCTGGAAGTACGGCCGTCGCATCAAGATCGAATGATGCTGAACGTGAGCGCGGAATTTGAATTTGTTTTCCTTTGTTGTTGGTGTTACTCGAGCTCTGTTTCCTAACCACAATTTACGCTTTTATGAATTGCACATCATCCGGGGCATACATATGTACATATGTATGTAAATACTTATCTATGTATTTGCATATACATACATACATACATACATATACTTATGTATGTATATTTATATGTATATAGTTGAAAATAAATTAAAATTCTAGTTAAGATATTGTTTAAAAGTTTTTAAAATGCTAATTATAATTTCTTTTTATTTCGCAACATATTTTTAAATACTTACACATGAAAAGACAACGAAATAAATGGAATTAAGCCAAAAGTTTCAAGAAAGAAAACAAGACATTCTAACGGCTTTTTATTTTACTTCTGCATATACTACATGAATATATGTATGTATATGTATGTATGTACATACGTACATATGTATGTATGTACATACGTACATATGTATGTATGTACATACGTACATATGTATGTATGTACATACGTACATATGTATGTATGTATGTAGGTACACACTTCCAAGACCTTGAAAATACGTAAAAAATATTTATTTACATACACGTGCATGTTCAATATATGTATGTATGTACATATGTATATGTGTGCATATTTCAATGCGTTTCTAGCGAGTTCTTTGAAATTCAAAATTCTCCTTCGGCGACCAAATTTCTGCTAAAGCAACAACAGCAAAAGAAGTAAACGGCAAACCGATGTTTGCTGCATACTCATTATGTAGTATCGATAAGTTATCGGATTGTACGTTAAACAAGCGGCGAGCGCGCATTGCAGCGGAGAAGAATTTTGTTTTTTTTTTTTGGTTGTGTTTTAAAATAAAGCAGCTTAATATGAAGCGTGCCAAGGACGAGGACAAGGATGATGTTGCAGCCAGCAGCAGTAGCAGCAACAACAACAATAGTAATTCAAAAAATAACAACAAAGAGTCGCCAAACGTCGGCAGCAACAGCACTGAAGCCAACAGCAGTAGCAGCAACAACAACACGCCATGCACCGTGCGCACCACGGGCCGTGTAAAGGTACTGTAAATACTGGCAATGCGCGCAGTCCTGCCTTACATTTAACTTACATTTCACAGAAACCGAAGCAAGTTTACGATCCGTCTGACAATTATATATCACGCGGATCGCGGAACTCGCTGCCTGCTGCGTCGTCGTCCCAATCGCAGCCTGCGCAGGCCACAGCAGCCAATGCAAATGCAAATGCGAATGTAAATGTATTGCAGCAGCAGCTAACGGCATCGCAGCCGCTGGCCTCGTCGCAGTCGCAGGCTCAGTCCTCGGCATCGCAGTCGAAGCCAGCGAATCAGCAGACAGTGCTTGCCAGCGAGACGGCATCCAAGGCAGCTGCCAGCTCCAGCGCCAAAGATGATGCCAAGGAGACCAAGGTGCCAGTGCCCAGCGCTGAACAGCAGCGCAGCTTCGACACGTGCATGAAGTGCGGCAAGAGCGAGGCGAAGCGTGGCTCCGGCTACAAAAGCAACTTTCTCACCTGCAAGTCCTGCACCATGAAATGTAAGACGATTGCCGATTGAATTTAACAAACATTTGCTCAATTCGATGTTTTTTCACAGGGCACTTCGCCTGCTTGCCCATCACATTTGAAGTTCTTACCAATGCGCGCAAGAAATTCAAGTGCGAGAAGTGTCGTCGCTGCTTCACTTGCATGAGTGCCAAGAACGCGGACAAGGTCAAGGACCTTATCATGTGCTGTATCTGCGCCAATGTCTTCCACTTGGACTGTCACTGGCCGTCGATCCTCCGCGACAAGTTGACCGACCCGAAGTGGAAGTGCTACACCTGTTGTCCCACATACAATCCATACAACACTGATGAGGACTGTGCTGGCACTATTGCTGCTTCTTCCTCCAAAGCTGATCTGAAATCTCCACCGCGCAAGTCGAAGGCTGGTCGCAAGAAGCGGGCCACTTCAGATCCAGCTGCAGCGGCGATTGCTGTCGATGCCAAGAAGGCTGCAACGAATCTAAGTCTAAATAAGAATGAAATTGTCGAGAATTCGAAGAAGAATAACAACAGCAACAACAACAGCACCGACGATAACATCACCAACAAGAGCAACAATAATAACAACAGCAACAATAATAACAACAACAGCAAAAATAATAACAAAAGCAAAAATAATAACAACAACAATGATAGCGAGAGCACTGAGAACAAGGCAGAGACCATCGTATCCAAGACTCCCGACAGTGAAGTGATAGCTGTCGTACCAGAGGTCGCCGTGGAAGATGTTGAGATAGTCAACGACAGCAGTGAGCCGGCACCACCGTCAAATTGCCTGGGAAATACTCTAACAGTGCTCGTCGCACAGGAAGCCACCGTGAATGGAGAGAATAGTGGAAATGGAGATATTATTATAATAGATGAATCTATAACTCTGCCAGCGGAGTTCGAGGTGCATGTATTAGTACCCGTCCAGACCTGGGACGTGGACCAAGTCGTTGAGTATATTGAGAAGTTCTATCCGCACGAAGCAGACGTCTTCAAAACTCAGGAAATTGATGGCGCTGCTTTGATGGTGCTGACGCGTCAGGACGTCATCGATCGCTTCGGTCTGAAGCTCGGCCCAGCGCTGCGCATATACGAGCTGATCCTTGGTCTGCAGACATCGGTGGATGACGTGGCGCTTGCTTGGTGTGATTAGCCATTTACTACCTCTTCTCCTTCGTCAACTACCTATTACTAGATTTTAAAAATTTATTTATCTCTATTTTGTTAGGTATTAAGTCAGTGACCGCAAGCGTCGTGGATGAAATGCTCGATGTTTAGGATCACACGAAGAACGATGAAGACCATTTGATTTCCACATTACCCACTGCACGTTGCACATTTTCATATGCATACTTTACATACTTTATTTTTACAGAGAATATATATATATATATATAGCCATCTTAGCTTTACTGAAAACCCCATTTATATTCTATACACCTATCGATGTATATACTAATTTTAAAGAGTCATGCAAGTGATTTAAATGGAGATCTATCCAAGAAGGTAGATAATAGAGAGTTACGTTAGTTATTTTTACATTACATTTAAAACTTTAAGTTTTCTTTTCTTTTTTTTGTAAAAATAAAGAATCTTGTGGCCAAATCCTGCAATCTATCTGTTTTCCAATTTAGTATAAATAACAAGTAAGAAAGCTGTAGTCGAGACTGCTCGACTACGAAATCCCCTGAGCCCTTCTTCGAACGAATCATATTCCAAGAATGCTTCGTTTCGATTCTCTATGCGTAAGAAACTATACATGCAAAAACACGAACACACACACGCTTGTAAGCATGTATGTGTGTGAGCAATGCAGGCGGCTTGCTTGTCTCGCTGCCTTTGTTGCTGCGCCACATGGGTTTTGATGAGAAAACTTTGATGATTGATAATTCTGTTTCTAGATGGACAATCGTATTCATTTCTTCAGATTATGATTATGATATTCATATCTACATGCTAAACCAAACAGCATGTCTCTAGTATTTGAAACGCATTTTTTTCACATTTAGGGGGTGGTGGTGCAAAACGGGGACCGGAATCCAAAATCTGACAAAAACCGAAATTGTATTAAATTAGTATCTATATATATGCAGAAGACTCGGAGACTCTAACTCTAAAGATGAATTAGCTAGAATTTTATAACTGGTCCCCGATAAATTCATTTATCGATTACTTTGCAAATATACAAGTTATCGAATGTCTGAAACAAACTCGTACTGCGCGTGCAATATACGAACCTAACACAAAAAGAATGAACTCTCTAGCTTTTGTATCTTCGGAAATCGACGCGTTCATACATACGGACGGACGGACGGACGGACAGACGGACATGGCTATATCAACTTTTCTCGTCACCCTGATCAAGAATATATATACTTTATGGGGTCTGCCACGCCTCCTTCTGCCTGTTACATACTTTTAACAAAACCATTATACCCTGATTTCCCATTTTCAATGGTCTCAGGGTATAAAAACAGTTCTTCAAATCATATATCATATAAACATATATTTATATATTCATTTAAATTTATTTAACATATAAAAATGATGATGGTCTTAGTCATTCAGTTGGCGGCTAAAGAACTATTTATACAAATACGTAATGTTAGCCCGAGAATCTTAATTAATTCGATCAATGGGACTTAATATATATAAATTATTTGGGAATGCGTAAGGCTTCCGTATAAAATATCAAAAGCAATACGAATATCAATTTGAAGTACGAATACGATAATCACGTGGGCTGCACAGGCCATAGTAAAAGGAAAAACAAGAATCAACAAATACAGTTGGGGAAGGAAAAGAGAAGATAACAATCCCTCGGATTATATGGGGGGAATAGTGGCGGACTCGGGAATAACGCGTTTGCTTAGACCCGCGGCAGTAGCTTTTCCTGGTCACCAATGCCAACGCCAGCGTCAGAGTGGGTCACGGGCTTGGCATTGGCCCGGGACGGATCGTAACCGTACAGAAATATCGAGGCAATCACCAGCATGGCACCGGCACTGAATTGGAGCGTCAGATTGAAGTTGAATATGTAGATGGAGGCGATACAGGAGATGATGATCGCCAGAGAGGTTGCAAATCCCTTAAGTATATTGTCCGCATATTTAACAACGACGGCCACGATCAGACCGCCACCTGCCTGCAGCAGCACCAGGTACCACACGAAGATGTCGTAGCCGTGGAAGAAGCCAAAGTTATAGATGCGACTGGCATCGTTCACGAAACAGGTCAGCAATCCGAACGGAATGCTCAGCAGGCTGAGCTGCACGTTGCGCATCCATACCGAGATCTCGGCGCCTTTCAGTATCTTCTCAAAGTAAATGCCCGCGAAGCCGGACAGGAAGCAGGCGCCCAGTGCCGCCCACAAGCCTAGCATTCGATTCTGTGCGGGCGCCTGGGCAGACGAAAGCGTTGCACTGGCAGCCGTTGAAACGGTGTTCCCACCGGCACCAGCTCCGCCGCTACCACCGCCGCCATCCGTCTGGGCTAGCTGCACGAGCACAATGCCCAGGACGAGCAGCACCAGGGCACCCCACTGCGTGTTGAACAGCTTACGGCGCAGTATGACCACAGCGAACATGGCGGTGGTCAGGATCTTCAGCTGGTAGGTCACCTGATAGGTTGCCGCATCCAGATGCGACGCGGACACATACAAGAGATTGTTCTGCACGATGTACACCAGCGAGGGCACGCACACCTTCAGTGTGTCCACCGGATTGGCGATGATCGTCTTGTGCAACGAGCGTACAAATTTCTGGGCGTCCTTTCCCTCCTCATTGAAGACCAGCACCAGGCATGTGATCAGCTTGACAAACTCCGCCATCAAGACAGCTGCAAACAGAGAGATTGGATAAGTTGATACACTGGAAGAAAGAAAACCAGCACTCAAATCAGTTTAAGAATGCGAGACCGTGCACGCACACACACAGGCATACATGTAAGCGACGTTAAGTAAACCCGCGTACAGGAAGTAAACATTAACATTAGTTGCTTATCAGCTGGGGGCACCAATCTTGCGCCATTATAGTTGCCCTTAATTGAAAAACGAACCTTTTACGATCTCATTAAGCAACGTACCTCATGTGTATGTGTGTGAGTGTGCGTGTGTGGATTTTCCAACAGCGCATCTGCTTACGTCGTCTCTTCTCTTATGGGAGTGTCTCACCTGTGGAACTAAGAAATATGTCGCCCGGGCGGGTGCGCCCATAGCGCATGCTGAGGCCCAAGATCGCATTTTGTAGGGTCAATGTGAGCAGGCTCACATACTTGAGCGTGTTGGCGTTAACTGAAAGAGTGAAAAGCAACATGTTAGCGGTAATTGCTGACCAGTTATGAATTTACCAAACTCTATTAAGACAATATAGCCACTCACCGTGTATGTTCATTTTGCGCGTAGCGTCTGTTTTAATATCAGAGCCGGCAAAGTGTGAGTTTATACCAAAATAGTTAAAACAAACAAAAACAAACACGAAGACACAAACGAAAATGAAAAAAGAAAATAAAATAAAGGGAAACACCTGTTTCGGTGATAAGCAATTGCTGCGTTGACAGTACGAACTGCCCGCTTCCCGTACGTGTTGTGTCTTTAACGAATTTTCGGCTAAGAAGAAGGCACGGACACGTAAACAAGCTTTCAGCTCATATTGCGTCCAGTTTTATCGTATTTTGTTGTTTTTGGTATTGTAATTTCTGTTGCCCAATGGAATGCTTTCGATATCGATAACGATTGCTCCAACAGTTGGCTGAGTATCGAGTACAGGTTCACAGCACGAGCTGATTTACAAGTTCAGGCATCGAGTGCATCTAGATTTATTGTTGTTGTCGAACAAACGTTGCCCGTGCAATTTGTTATTTTCTTTTATTTTTGCAATTACAACACAAAACATATTGCCAAGATGCGCGAGCAGCCGTTAAACGAAGTTACACAACTAATACATGCCATTAAAATGGGGTAAGACACGTACAGCATGCAAAATGCCATTACGTCGAGCTAAGCTGCAAACGTATTTTCAGATTGGTGGAAGGTTCTTACAGCATTACCAACAAAACGCTAGATATCTTTAAATATATCATAATGAGCAAGAGCTGGGAGAGTGCAGAGTGAGTTGACTAGGAGTGCCGTTATCTATAAATAAAACTGTTTGCGTACATTGACAGCGCACTCATGCAGATTGTTCGTGCCCAGTCGCGAATCCTGCAGGCGGCTCTGCCCCAGGAGACCGTCACTTCAAATATAGCACGACGCATACTGAAGCTGACGCGCGAGGAGTTCGAACTATTGCAGGCGAAAGTGCAACACTTTGCCGACGACTCGCAAGCCTCGCTATCGCTGCATAAACTGGTCACGCAGACCAGTGAAAGTTGCGTTAGCGTAGACTACTCAGTGCCGCAGCAGGGATTGCGCGAAGCACTGCTAGATCATTTACAAGAGGTCGAAACCGAACTGGAGACCAGCTCGGAGAACATCAGTGTGCAAGCCGAGGAGCACATACACTCGTCAGAGATAATACTTACGCTTGGGCATTCGCGGAGCGTCGAAAACTTTTTGAAGCGGGCCATAAAGAAACGCCAGTTTCTGACTATAATCGTCGCCGAATGCGCGCCAGCCTGTCGGGTGAGTCGAGCGACGTACTTCTTCGGAACCATTACTCTTGCAACGGGCTTTGTTCGGACCCGAAGCGATACTAGCCACATTCATAGAGTTCATAAGAAACGCGATTAATTTAAATTAGGAGAAAGGTGTTTTTCACACCTGTAAATTTTCCAAGCACAATTTATAACTGCTAGCTTTGATTATTCGGTTGAACACACAAATCTATATATGGCAATCTATATACATTTTTAGATGTCCTTCACTAGTCCTTGTCTAATACGTGCTTTCTCTCTCTTTTTTTATCTCTTTCTCCACAGGGCCACAATTTAGCGGCGACCTTGGCGCAGGAGAAGAATGTGGAGATTATTGTAATACCGGACGCATCCATATTTGCCATGATGTCGCGCATCAACAAGGTCATTATTGGCACGCACAGCGTCCTGGCTAATGGCGGCCTGCGGGCCGCTTGTGGAGCCAACACAGTCGCTCTGGCGGCCAAGCACTACTCGGTGCCCGTCATTGTGCTGGCGCCCATGTACAAGCTTTCCCCATTGCATCTGTGTGAACAGGATGCGTTCAACATGGTGGGGTGTGCCGAGGACGTCATTGCGTATGACTCGGTTCCAGCACGCGACGCCAAGGTCTACAGCCCGATGTTCGACTATGTGGCACCCGAGCTGGTCACGCTCTTCATATCGAACGCGTGAGTGGCCAATTACCCGAATTCAGCTTCAATCCGCTTCCTATTCTCATTTTGTTTGCTTTACTCTTTAGCGGCGGTCATGCTCCCTCTTATGTCTACCGGTTGCTCTCAGAGCTGTACCATCCAGACGACCTGGAACTGTGAAAGCGAATTCTCCTGAACTGTTTGTACATTATATGTATATATATTTGTAACGCAATGGACCTGGCCAACAACAATAACAAGACTACAAAAACGATAAATAAAATAGTAATAAATGTGCACCATTCGCTTCTACTGCAAGTTGTTAAACATCTCTACAATATCGGCCAGACTGTCGGCGTAGTAGTCTGGCTGGGCTTCCGGTGACGCCGCATCCATATCCTCCTTGGTCAAGCTGCCCGATAGCAAGAGCAGGGACTGGAAGCCACAGGATTTGCCGAACTGCACATCCTGCACGAGCATATCGCCAAGGAAGAGGCATCGTTCTGGTGCTTGGATGTTGTACATCTCCTTCAACATGTCGCCCAATATGGGCGAGGGTTTACCCAGGAAGATTGCGTCCCGATCCGTGTAGTGTCTGACGTGCTGCAAGAAGTCGTAGAAGCCGGGCACATTGAGATTCTCGGCCAGTGGCATGATGACATCACTGCCGCCGGCAATCAGCTCGCAGTTCTTGTTCAGCTGCAGATGTCGTATGGCCTTGGCCAGCTCCACATAGGACATGTCCAGATGTATGTCGAATAGGACAGTGTCTACTGGATGCTCAATGGCCAGGTGATCGACCAGTGTGGCAGACGTCAAGTGCTCCTTGATTTGCTGTAAAGTTATACGGGATCATTCTAAAGTTCAACTTTATTTTTGGAACAGCTCAAACTCACCAGCGACTCATACTCGATTCCGTGCTTACGCAATGTCTCGTTGGCTTCCAGGGACATGAGTGAGTAGACGCGCTTGCCGGGCTTGTGCTTGTGCAAGTAGCGCACAATGCTCTTGACCGGATGAACAATGTCGTCGTGTTGTACATTCTTGGCTCCAATGTAGTCGAATTTTTCCATGTATTGGTCGTCGGTGCGGAAACTATTGTTAGACACGAACTTAACTGACTTGCCGGCCTCCTTTAGAACATTTATCGCCTCGCCGGCGCCCGGTATCCAGCCGTGCAGCAGCCAGACTACTCCATCGCAGTCACTGATTACCGTGTCGAAGGAGTCAATGAAGCTACGCTGCTCTTCAGCGCTGAGGTCGAGTATGTGCCGGGGTGCCATTATGATACAACTGCTGGCAACGAATTTCTGAACGCAACTAACCGGGTCGCTCGGCCCGTTACTATAACTGTTTGTGGCTTGGAGACGGTCGAAGTAGGTAGTGGATGCTGTTGCGCGCGCACGTCAATTAACAGTTATACTGATTGCCAAGGCAATCGTTTAACCTTCACCGTCACATTGAAGTTCCAGCTGTTGCCTACGCTGATTGTGTTTTAACCACTAATATATATACTATATCTATATACATATGTATGTGTGCCTATATGTATCTACTTATCTCATGATTTAGGTATTTAGCCAACAACTATTTTGTCATTATGACAGATAATATCCCATGTGGCTCATCCATGTCCATCATTTACAAATGTTTTCATTTGTCGTAGCCCGTGAGCACGCAGTGCATGATCACAGAACTCTGCGTATCTATACTGCGTTACATTTAAGTTAAACTTTTATTGTCATTGCGTTCATAAAGATAACGCGCGCATGCTAGCGTTGCCAGGCGTTTAAATAAACTTGCAGCCATTTGAAATTATATACCAGTGTGACCGTACTCGAACACTTTTTTGCCACTTTAAACAAATTTTTTTTTTTAATTTATTGCAAATGGAAAATTTTTGAAAATATTATGAAAAGGTTTTGAAAAAGGTGTATATTTTGAAATTAATTTTTATTTATGTTGTGTTTAGCTGTGGGCAAAGCAGACACATAATTTTCTACGTGCGTCACGCATCTTCCTAATAAACAAACAACCGTATTTTAGATGGGCAGCTGAGTTCGCTTGCCATGGTCGGATATGTATTATAAAGGTATACGGATCTGGTTTCCCGTGTGCTATTTCAACCATTTTGCTTTATGTTTTCAGGCAGTTTTTTACTTCGCTTTGGATTAGCGTGTGAGGATTTATACTGATTTAATAATTTATACACCCCAAACATGCTAATGTGAATTTGATTTGATTCCTAAGTAATTTAAGGATCTCTCTGCTTTTCCATGTGATACAAAATCTTGGATATATGTATGTACATACATATGTATGTACATATTCTACACATTTTATTTGATATGCAAATCTTGCATACTTTGAGCTGTTGCAAGACTTTCAAGCTTCCCTACAAATTAATTTTATTCAAATAATTATAGAAATATTTAATCTTCTATTGTAAGACTTAAATTTTATTTCAAATGTACATACATACATACATATACATATGCTCGCGTATTGAGTTTTAATATTTATCCCTAATGCAAAGATATATCATATTTCACGCTCGCTTAGCCTTGACATTAGGAAAGTCTCTCTAAGTCCACTAAAAGTGTGTGTGTGTATTTACATACATTACATACATACATTACATACATTCACACAATTATGTAGACATGCCTAAGTTTTCAAAATCGAAAATCGGAAAGGAAAACAGAAAATGAAAATGAAAATGAAAACGAAAGCGAAAACGAAAGTAAGCCCTGACTGCACTCTGACATGGGCAATGATTTGAGGCAATACAAATGGAAGAGAAAAGCTGAAAAAAAAAATAGAACAGAAAAGAAAATAAAACGAACGTGCAAACATTGGCAATGGGAATAATTGGAATACAGTGCCAAACACGTTATCTGTGCAGCGTAGTTCTGGCCGAAAGACGAAACGCAGAAGGCTGTGAGGCGGTTGGAAAAGATAGTAATTCGACTACATACCTAGTACTAAGCAAATAGGTGCTCACTTAATACATGCGTAAATGGGCATGATAAATACATAAATACAAATCAACGAACATATATACATACAGACACTGCCACATATGTACGTACATATGGACGTATGTACGTACATATGGACGTATGTGTGTGCGTGTGTGCATATATCAAAAAATCCAAATCGATTGGTTGCCTAGTTAGGCGTTTCTGATAAGATAGAAGACGGTTCGAGCCAGCAAGTACAAAGAGAGCGAGGGAGCGAGAGAGAGAGAGAGACACATACAAAGGCATTCCAGAAAAAGCGATACATAACCGGAGTGAAACATCGAGAGCTGCGCCAAGAGTCCCAAGAACTAGTCGTGATTATACAATAACTAGGCGAGCAGCAAGCAAGGAACAGGAGTCATGAGCAGTGCCGACCAAGTCAACGCTACCATTACCAGTGCCAATGGTCATGGAGACAGCGACAGCCACAGCAACAACGACACCGACCAGCTGCAAATCTTGGGCCAGCTGCGCAGCATTGAACAGATCAACGAGCAGCGTCGCCTCTTCCTGAAGAGCACCATTAACGAGATACAGGAGGAGAACGGCAACGAGGCAGCAGAGGAGCTGCCCGAGCTGCGACGTCAGCAAACGCCGCCCAATAGTCTGGCACTCAGCGTTAAATATGCCACGCTGCCAAGTCCCTCGCTGGCCACATCGACGCTGGTATGCTCCCCGCTCTCGCCCCCGCCGAAGCCGCCGATGCTAAGTCGCACGCGTAGCACAGGCTCGGGCGATGCACGCTCGCCGCTGGGCAATGGTGAGGGGTTGGTTTTGCGGCACAGTGTCACAGTAGCCGCCCTGACGCTAGCAGCAACAGAAACATCAGCAACAGAAGCATCAGCAACACCAGCACCTGCAGCAGCAGCAGCATCTGTAACAGCAACAGCATCTGTAACAGCAGCACCTGTAGCAGGAACACCTGCAACAGCAGCAGCAACTCCATCAGGAGCAGAAACTCCAGCAGCAAAACCAACAACTACAGCAACAAAGTCATCCGTCGAGCAAAATGCGCAGCCAGCTACCATCTCGAGCAAGCACTATGAGAGCCTAATCGAGGAGCTGCGCTGTCCCGGCTGTGCCAGTCCGATGAAGGCGCCAGTGCTGCTCTGCAAGAGCGGGCACAGCGTATGCGAGCAGTGCACCCGTATTCGACTAATGTGTCCGCTGTGCAAGGTACGTATATACATACACACATAGATATCAGATACAGATCTATACAATATATATGTACATATATATATGTAACAACCAGTTGAGCATCGGCCGGCTCCCTGCTGGTGCTGACGTCAGCGTTAGGTAAACGATATCAAAGCACTTCACTGCGCCCATCGTGGCGTTGCCTGCTTATCGCATCTGCTTATATGACGTTTTGCTGGCAATTACAGTGGAGCTTCATGCCTAAGGCTCGAGTTTCACTTAACCGAAAGAAACAGATATCAACATTTCTAGATATCAACAATTGAGATCATTTTGCGCAGTCTAAGCTTATGCGCAAATGGCTGATTGATTGACTCATTGAAGGGGACCATTGTAAAGCTGAAAGTTCCATTTGGGAATTCGCTAAAAACTCATTTGGTCTTAGAGATTTCTGCTTGAGTTATTTCATGATATATATTACAGGGTAAAGGCACCTGAGTTTAATACAAGTAACAGTTGCTCTAGTCGTGAGTGTCTGAATAGGAGATACCCTGAACCCAGCTAGAGTTTCCTATGCAAACGTAATTCTTGACTTAGCTAACTCTTAAATGAACTTTCCTGATCAAATTTCTTGAAATCACTAATGCATAACTCTGCAGTATTTGAAATACTTCACATTTAGCGAAAGGGAAGATGAAATCAACTATTGTCTTTTAAAACCTGCAGAGTAAATTTTGAATGATCGATTCTGATCGATAATAAACAAATGGAAGAAGTTATCATTAGCTACTGTAAATGCTAAATAGGATAAGCATATGTACATACATATATGATAGACGTCACGTCTCTAGCTTAGCTTACAAAATAACTGTGATCATACTGGCTGATAGACTGACAGACAGATGCATGCACGGATATATTAACTCAGCTTCGTCGTCCTAATGAATAGATTTTATATACATATTAAATATATATGAATATGAATATATCTTTTGCTACGCCTTCTGCCTGCTACGCACTTTTTTCCGAAACTATTATTCTCTGAATTCCTATTTTCAATGAGTGGAACTTTCAGACTTCACAGCTTTTTAATGCTTTGGAATATTTTATTTTTAATTCACATTTATAGCCAAGAGTTATAAATATAGATAAGAAATTGCTCAAGAATTCAAAAGTAATGTAAACACAGATGTTTCGAAATACATTTCTTAACTAAGAATACCGGACTAAATGCTATATCATCTTAAGTAGCTTATGTATATTGTCAGACTTCAAGTATATATAAGGTATATTTCGAATCAATTATAATATATACATATACATATATAATCATAATATATAATATGTATAACCATAGAAACGTAGTAAAATATCGTAGACTACGAAAATTTAAACTTGAAACTTATGAATAAGTTTATTATTTTGTTGATAACGTCTCTCAGTTCTGTAATAACAATCAAATTTGAAATCTTTATACAAAACTTGAAAATAGCAAGAGCTCGTTTTACAAACTTAAGTGATAAATATATATATACATATATATTACGAATATTCCCTATTTGAGATACCCTTCATAAGTATACACAGATAATTCAAATTTGTAATTATGCTCTGGAAATATTCTATAGAATTGATTTAGAACCCATGTACGAGGAACAAAGTATGCCTCTCTGTGTTCTTGGAGCTCCTTGGAACCTTGCTGATGCAGATGGGGACTCACCCATTTGCTATCCGCCTTAACCAGCTGCGCTGCTTTTCATGGCTCTCAACCTAATCCGTCCTGACACGTTTCAGCAACTTTGTTGTTGTTGTTGTCGAGATCGTTCAGGGTGTATCCTAGAAGTTTCATGCTATGTATATATATACGAATATATAGTTGGCAAAGAAATCCTAAGTACACTTTTTCTTAACATCCATGTAAATTGTTGAAATACCCAAAGCTCTGGTGCAGAATATGCACCGTCGACTGACAGTAGTAACTGCTTTAACAGAAGAACTAACTACAAAATATTAATGTATAATTAAACGGAGTTTTCAGTTCTAATACGCTTTAATATGTTTATTTGCACATTCATATGTTGTTTTTTATTTAAACTTTATTGATTAATTTGTCAAATACCCAGTGAAACATACATACATATATTAACACATATGTACATAGAATTTAGAATTTGTATACCTAAACTTTTTTTTTGCGTACTGTATCCATGCATGCATGCATGGATAGATGGGTGCCTGCGTAAGTGTAAGCATGTATGTATGCATGTGAGTATGTATGTATGTTCCATTCTTACATACATATACATGTATATGTATAGGTGTATATAGATACATATATACATATATGCTTATGCATGCATGCATGCATGTATGTGTCTCGACTGTATGTATGAATACATATATGTATATATAATATATGTACATGTATATATTCATGTATTCATGTACGTGGGTTAATGTATGCAATTACATACATATAGGCAAAGCCCTTTGGCATAGAGATTAAGTGATCGAAATTATATTTTTTTCTGACTGCAGGAGGGATTCACAACTTTCCGTTCGTTGACAATTGAGGCGCTGTGCGCCAAGGCGCACTTCGGCTGCAGTTTTGCAGCGGGTGGATGCGTGGTCCGGATGCCGGTGGCACTACTGCCGTGGCACGAGCAGCAGTGCATCTACAAGCCGATGAAGTGTTTCATGGGACGCGTATGGGGCGACTGCAAGTGGCAGGGCAGGGAGGTGCAGTGGAAGCAGCACCTGGAGGAGCAGCACAGGACGAAGCTGTTCTGTGCGCCCAGTGCGGATCTGGTGTGGAACATGGCCAAGCAGATTAGACCGCTGACGGGCTACTACGTGTTCCAGGCATACGACGAGATGTTCAACTTCTATGAGATCTACGACAAGCAGCGCATCCTGTTCACCATGACGTGTACCTCGAATCGGCGGGAGAGCAAATACAACTACGCCTATGAGGTGACGCTGCTGCAGCCGAACAACGAGGCGCTGTCGCTGACCCAGAAGTTCCCAGTTCACAGCGAGTACGACAAGGACATTCTGCTGGAGGGCACCTGCGTTAGCATTGGCCTGAACGAGCTGTCGCGCTTTGTCGACGACGATAAGGTGAGCATGAATGGGGGAAATGGTAACCACTGCGGAAGACTAACAGGTCCGTTTGTCATCCAACAGCTTCTCCATTATCGAGTGACTCTCATGGCGGTCAGGTCGCCGCGTCACTCCAAGCCCACACGCCAGAGTCTGCCTCAGCCGCTCGACTATCAGCAGACTAAGAATTTCGGAGTCAATGGCAAGAGCGTGCCCGCCTGCATGATCATCACGCGCACCTACAAGGAGGCGATCGGCGAGGTGGTCAATATAACAGCCACTCCGGAAACACCGGATGCCGAGGAGAGCGGCGCCTGCTTGGAGCTGGAGCGCAAGTGGGGTACGCCACAGTTGCACTTCAATCGCAAATACCTGAACGCGTCCAGCGACGTGACCAATGACGCCAATGCCAAGGAGGATGTCCTGCGCCCACTGAACGAGCCGCGCGCCAGTCACCAGATGGCCAACGAGGACAAGCTCTCAATGTGCAGCAACAGCACCAGCTACACCAAGAAGGTCTCCAGCTCGTTGCGCCGCAGCATTCGCTCGCTAAAATGTGACCTGATGGAGCTGCGGCCGTTCGCCAAGAAGAAGTCTACATCATCAGCAAAGCCAACACCCATAGCAACAGCAACGCCAACAACAACAAAAGTAGCTCCAGCTAATCAGTAGAGCTCTCGGAGCACTTCCTGGAAGTATATTTATATGTATATGTATATGTATATTGAGGACTCCCCTAAGAGTGGCTCTAAAAAATGTAAATAGTTTTTTTCTATTCAACATGTTTGCTTAAAGTTGTTGCAAATTTGATATTGTTTCAAATAAACTCGCGCTTAAGAGACGAAATACTCCAAGAAAAACAAGCAAACGATGCCAAAGGGTTCAAGTTAACATAAATCAATATATGTATATTACATTTCAAATCAATAAAGTTGTCGCTTCAACTAATTAAATTTATTTATCTCTCTCACTAGAAATATATGCCTCAATTTGAGCATTATAATGTTTCTTATTCCTTCTCGAGTTGGCAACTGACGTCTGGATTAATGTAAACTGTTGCTGCATGCATTGTGTTTATATTAATTCGTCGGCTTGTCGACGTCTACTTGCCTTTTCCAAACAGTTTGGGTTTGGGTTTCTTATCGTAGCTTATCGAAATTAAACTATGCATTCAATGTACAATAATTTTTGCTGGCCATAATGTGTGTACGACTGCTGTGCTACAGCAGGCCCTGCATCTCGTTCATGAACTGCAGGTAGGCGTCGTCCTTTGTGGGCGGCTTCTGTGTCTCGGGCGGCGCATGGCCAGCGCGATCGCCAACTTCGTGAACGCTTGAGTGCTGCTTGCCTCGCGCTACGCGTCGCTGGTCGTCGCGTTTCACTCGCAACGTCGACGGCACAAATCGTGTGACATCGGCGCTCAGATTCCTGCAAAAGACACGCAATGAGAACTGGTGGAAATATCCAAATCATTTGCATACCTTATTTGAGGCTTTGCTGAGATGATGGTGACGCCTTTACCCGGCTCTTTGCTTGGCGGGGCATTAGTGTTGCCATGCTTGAGATGATGCCCACTCATGCGCGGCGGTAAGCCTGGCGGTGGACCCGGCGGCATGCGTATGCCCATGCGGGGCATTGGACCCAGCGCGTGTGGCGGTCGTGTGCCTGGCGGCGGCCCAGGCGGCATACGCAGCCCAAAGCCGGGCAGACCCGGTCCAGGTGGTCGCATAGGAGGCGGTCGGAACATGATGCCAGGAGGTGGTGCGATACTGCGCAAATGCGGCAATTGTTGCATCTGTGGCAACGCCGGCGCACTTGGTGGCAATGGGATGGCAGGCAATGAAGGCGCTGTTGGTGGTGCTGGTACTGACGCTATAGCTCCAGCTGCCATTGGCTTAACTGTCTCTTTGGCTGGTTGCTTGGGATCCACATCAGAGCCTACATCCTCATCCGCTTCTGCGTCGTCCTCGTCGTCGTCACTGCTGGAACTGCTGCTGCTGGTGTGGCTGCTGGCTAAACGGCGACGGACTGGCGGAGATTTACCCTCTGAAGCACTATCCCGCTTGTCGTCTTTCTCGGGTTGTTCCCTTTCGTGCTCCTCGTCGCTCTGTAGCTTGCGATGCTTACGCTTGTGCACATGCTCCATTGCCTTCATGAATGCGTCAATGTTCTGCATTCGCTGCTGCAGCTTGGGGCTGGTGGCCGCTTCTTCCTCGTCGCCCTCGTAGTCGGTGTTGCCTTCTGCATCCGAGTCAAGCTCCGGCATGGCAAACAGATTTGGAGGCGGCCCTGCCGGTACACCTAGCCATTCCCTCTCGTCATCGTCTTTTGATTTATCCGAGTGCAATTCGGTCGCAGCTTCGGGATTCTTAGCCACACCTGGCGGTGCACCAGGCGCAAATGGCGGTAAGGCTAACGTCATAGGGGGCGGCGGCATACGAATGCCACCTGAACCACCTGGAAATATGATGTTATTATTGTTCACTGTACTTGCACCGGTTCCGCTGGCTGCTGTCACTGGCGCTGGCAGTGGGATTTCGTCGACTTGCACGCTTTGAGCATGCTTAACGCTCTCATAGTACTGTTGTTTTTTCAGTCGTTTCTTCTCGTAGTCCACCTCCTTACGCTTCAGTTCCGCCCAGTGCTCTGGCTCATCGTTGTGCTGCACAGGGACTTTGTTAATATATGACGATACATCATATCCCTAGATATACTTACATAGAGTCGCATGACGCGATCGAACGTTTCCTTTAGCTTCTTGCGTTTATCGCGCAGAACCTTTTCATTGAGAGGCGATGGCTGCAGCACGTTGTACTCTGCATGAGCACAAGGAACGCATAGTTTGATAAGTTGATTATTAATGAATAATAAAGTAATCATATTTACCCATCTCGTCTATCTTTTCCATCTCCTCAAGTATCTGTGATGGATCCTTGTTCTTAAGCACAGCTGCTCGCACCATTTGACGCTGTCGCTTATTCTTCTTAAGCTCCTTTTTCCGCGCCTCCTTGCCTATGCGGACATGAGGATTAACATATGTATGTGCATAGTGTTTAGCAAGTGATACTTACGGGCTTGGTCTGTTGGATTCATGTATTTTCCACTTTTAGTGGTATTTATGGAGCGTCGCCCCATCTTAATGTATTGTTAAATAGTCTAATTAAAACAATTTTACTTCAGGCCGTCTACTTTCCGGCGTTTTGGTTGCCCAGTGTTTAGTGCTGGTAAACATAAAATAGCGAAGTGCACTTTTCGATAACAACAAGCGATAACGAAACCAAAGAATAGTCACGAGTTGAACGCAACAGTCCGGCAACGCACTAGCAAATTCTGTTAAATAATGCCGGCATATTCGTAAAGAGACAACGTAAAATGAAATAAAAATGTCTGACAAGATGTCGAATTACAATAGTATTTTAGAAGCTTTTCAAACTCTAAGCCTAGAAAATGAAACAAAGTTTCCTGACACCAAACATGGCTCGGATATGGTTAGTATTGGTCAAACAAGCACAGCCTTGTTGTGTGTCTGTTGATAAACAAAACTATTCAAACTACGTACAGCCCCAAGACCCAAATGGCACTCACGATCTTCCGTGCAGAACGCCCCAAACAGCAGTTGATATGGACAACAGTGACGACACGGATATGAACTCGGACGTGATTGTTGTTGATTCCTCAAGTGCCTCGTCAGATGTAAGCTTCTTTTGGACATCAAATAGCACATCGGCATCAGAATCAGTATTAGAGGTCGATCAGTGGGATTATTCCGACACGGAAACCATACCAGAAACTGAAAGTGATAGCAACATCAATGGCAGCGGTATTATTGCAGAAAAGTCTTGCATTATGAGCAATATTGTAAGTACTCCTATTAAGCGCAAGCACGACAACGGCCTCAACAAAAAGGAGAGGAAATGTGAGTGATCATGAGCTGTGTACGATTGATAGATATACTAATATTGTTTATTTTCTCAGCTGGACGGTTGAGTCGACCTAAACTGGGTGCTGATGTGGATGCATCGCCTGTGCTGAAACCCAATGTGACGACAACGCGCAGCGGACGAGCTGTGCGCGCAAGGATTGACAACAAGTTCGACTATTCTTCGGAGCCGCAGGATGTCGATTCGGATGATTCCGATGATCCTGACTTTGGCGATAACGAGTTCGAGGATGATGACGACGACGATGAAGATAATCAAGGCGAACATGCGCGCAAACAGCGACGAATTTCCATGCACAACAGCTGCTGCAGCAGTGATGCCGGCTCCCTGCTAGAATCGGGTGCGTTGATCTATTTGGATCTGAGCCGACCTGTCGCAATTGTCATGAGCGAACCAACGGCTGACGTAGCGGTCGAGTTCGATAGCGAGCTGAAGATACGTCTGCAAAAGTTTTTGGGCCTTGTTGCCCGGCAGCGCCGTCTCTACAATCCTATGTCAAACTTTGAGCATGAAGATGACTACATGGAAAAGGACGACGCTTCGCCCCCATTGCGCAGTTGCTTATGGGCTCCCAACAACAACGTCCAGCCCATGAGCACGCCCATAGTGCCAGCTAAACCAAATCCGAAGGCATCTCGTCTCACAGCGCTCAGCTCCAACTTAACCAACGAAATGAAAATGCTTCTCATTGACGACATGGTGCAGCGCGCCAATGCCAACTACTTTGAGAGCCAGACCCCAGAGCACATCAAGGAGCCCATCGACTTGAGCGGCCTGCCCATCGAGGAACACCGTTCACTCATCTGTCAGCAGCACAAGAAGATTGCCAGCATGATTGGGCCCCATGTGGGCCTGTATAACTTCGTGGATTCGCTTCGATGTGAGTCAATAATGAAGCCAATAAATTCTAGATCGAAAAAAAAATCGAACCGAAAATGGATATAAAAATTTATTGTCGCATTCGTTTAATAATACGTTATTTACAGCAACCACGCCTTTGAATATGTGTCATCCGCTGGCTGTGAACTATCGGAAGCGGGACTTTGGTGCGTGTAAGGAGCATCTGGCCATGACCCTATTCCATATACTTAATCACCAAGTCTTCCATTGTGGCCTGCGCCCGGAGATTGTTTGGAGGAGCTGCATGAATTCGCCGAGTAGCACGGAGCATCGCATCGAGGCTGGTGGGCAGCGCAAATCACGTATTATCCTATGGCAGAACATGAAACATCCCGGAATGATGGTAAAGGAGCTGCTGCACGAGATGTGCCATGCAGCTGCCTTTGTGTATCACGGCGAGACTGGGCATGGCTACAACTGCCGCAAATGGTAATTGCCCACTTAGAGATCAGAGGTCAGGCAATATAATCACTATAATAATGTTCTTTAAATGCAGGGCTTATCGCGCCAAGTCGATGCTGCCTGAGCTGCCGGAAATAGTGGATTGCAATGCCAGCTACAAGTACACCTGTCTTCTGTGCCGTGCCCGCTCCTTCGGTCGCATCAAGTTTGAGGATGAAGCGCAGCAGCTGCGCTGCCACTATTGTCAGTTCGAGGTGAATGTGGAGTCCTGCAGCGACGACATCTATAACCTGTCCCTCACTGATCAGCTGGTGACACCCTACAAGGAGTTCGTGCGCGCCAACTATGGCAAGTGCGAGCAGAGCGGCCATAGTGCTAAAATGCGAGCACTAAATGTCTTATATAGGCAGCATCAGCCACACCTATCCTCTAATTGAACCTAAAGCAAAACTGCTTTAATATATATATTTTTTTTCTTTTTTTTTTCATTGACATAATTTTAAATAAATAAGTTTCTTCAATTTCCGTTTCATGATCAATTTGAACAATTTCAGCAGCTGCGACAGCGGAAATGTTTGTTAAATTTTAGTTTATTGGAACGTTTAAAGCCTGATGGCTAAGCTAATACGGATTGGGCGTGACACTAGGACATCATTCCCTTGCTGCGCTTGAAGGCAGCACCGGCCTTGCGGTTGTGATTAGCGCGCGATGATTTGTGTGCTTCCTTCTGGTTGCGATTGCGTGTTGTTTGTTGTATCTGGCCCTGGCCCTTGGGCCCGCCCACCACGTCGTGTTGGGCACGCGGTCCATATTTCGCCAATTGACGTTGCTGATAGCGTGCGCGAACTACTTCGGGATTCTCACAGAAGTCGCCACGTTTTGTGTTTGCTTTCTGATTATCATCATCGCTGGCCTCATCATCGTCTTCCACTAAATCGTCCTGCGCTTCGAAGGCGCTACTGGCAGCTGCCGTCGATGCCTGTTGCAGCCTGGCTCGCAATAAGCTCTGCGGCGGCGCTTGGACCATCGTTCAATGCCTCATAGCTGTCGTCGTACTCGTCATCGTACTCAGCGGCACAATCTTGTGGCGTCTCCTCCACTAGAGCATATTGCTGATAACGCTGCTTCAATAGGCCAATATCACGCTTGTCGTCCAGCATCTGCTCTGCATTGCGAGGGCCGCCGGGTAGTCCCTTGCCTTGCTTAATGATACACTGCGGATTATCGTTAGTAAGCACATCGTACTTATCGCCGTCGTGGACATTGTAGTGACGTACGCCAATTTGGCTTTGCAATTCGTCCTGTGGATCGGCTGGGATGTACACTTCCTGCCGGTCCACTTGCGCTAGGTCGGGCGGCAAATTTTCATCCAGTATAGCGGCAATCGCCTGCTCGCTGTTGTCGTAACGCATCACCACGCGTCGAATGAAACCCGTCCCCAAGTCCGGCAGCACGTCCAGCACGGCGGTCACTTCCAAATCAATATCGCGAGCAGCCTCACTTTCAACTATTGCAGACGTTGCCACCGGCGCCGCAAGCGAAGCTCCTCTGTCAGCCTGCTTATCATCGTTAAGACTAGTGGCCATCAAGGCTTCGGCAATGGTGCCGGTGGCGCAGCTGCTCAACGCCTTCTGATAGCCGCTTATCACAAAGTCCACCTTATAGTTTTTACTGTGTGTGGACAAAATATTATATTAAATATGAATTAACCTCTAGTTTTGCCACTCACATGCTTGGACACCTGTCTATAAGCGACTTAATGTCATGCTGCACCGGATATTGACGTTGATAGTCCACAACGAAGGTCTGCGCCGAGAGACATTCCTGCAGCAGCTCCACCAGCTGCTGGCCGTGACCTGTTTTCACCTGAGCACTGGTTATGTTGCGCACGACGTTCAGGAATTGTTGACGCGCCTCGTTCAGCCAGTGCAAGGAGTTGGCTTGTGCGTTATTAAGATAGATATGTCTATACAACATTGGGATGGTCAGATCGTAGAAATTGGCAATGCTGTAGAGGAACGGAAAACAAGTCAAACACAAATGATCTCTATATCTCTCTCTCTTTCTCATGTCTCTTGTTTCCCTCTCCTTTGTTTGTCACTTTCATACCTTTGTACAGTTTTGAGCTGCTCACAGAGCGGAAGCAGTGCAGGACAGAACTGAATGAGCAGTCGTAGTGTGTAGGCGCAATCTAAGGCAAAAAGTACAACGTCGTCATAGGGTGTTTCGGCATCGGGATCCAGGAGCATGCCACCGCCGGCGCCTTCGCAGCCCTCGTTCTCCACCTGAATCTGCATGGTGAGAAAGGCATTTTCGTAGAAAGCCAAACCTTCTTCCAAGTCTTTTTTGTACTCTGGCTGAATGCGTAAAACCGCATCAAATATTTTTTGCAGCGTTTTCGCGTTCTGCTCATCAGCATCGCCCACCGCAATAACCAAATCGCACAACAGCGGTACAGACATCAAATAGTTGTCATACAAAAGGGTGCTGTGCTGCTGCTGTGATATCCAAGCTGTAGGCGATTCTTTTGATGTAAGTAGGCGCATTACCACGCGCACAGCCCGATTGAGCAGCTTAGCATAAAGCGCCTTTGATTCGACAAGTGCCACATCATTTGCCCCTGTTTCATTGCTGTCTGCGTCCTTTTGATAATAGGGATTGGCGCGCTGAAGAAATGTAACAATAGCGGCCATGGCTGATTCATCATACACCATATATGACCAGAATCTAAAGACGTAAATTGAATTGAATATGATTGGAATATGGATGTATGTCTGCACCTAGAATGCACTTACTCGTGATGATTCAGTTGAAGGAGGAACTCGAAGTCTTGCAAACAGCTGGTGGCATTGTGACGCCACTCGTCCAATGAGGCGCCCGACTTTATGCGCCCAAATGAGCGTAGCATGCAAACATAACTATGAAACGCTTTATCACGTTTTAGCCAATGCACATCCTGTAATATGTATTTGGGGATTTTTAGCCGTTAACTATAGGTTATGAATATCCTTAATTTTAATGCTTACAAGTGCAGGCACTTGTCGTCTGACCCCATCGTTGGCTATTAGCGTTATCTTTAGTTCGTCTAAAGGCAGTTTATTTGGATTACACTTGTTCTTACTGTCTTTTAAATTCTGGCCTTTCATTACTGTAAAATTAAAATAAACCTAAAATACAGACGGCCGGGAGAAAATTTGACTAGGGCTGTTAAAAAAAATCTATCGATATAAAAATATCCATTTTAAATAATCATATTGATATCTTTCATTAATTATCGGCCGCATTAACATCGATTAAGCCTTCTATCACTAACCATACAACCCCTAACCATACAACCACTAACCATACAACACATAGACTGGACAACTGGTACAAATTAATGTGCACACTTATTTTTTGACTTTAGAACCCCTTTAGCTTCGTATTTGCTCGGGTTTTTACTTTTAGAGTCGGGGGAGAAAAATTGCTGATGGCAAAATCATTCCGCTTCGAGCGCTCGACGGTGACGGTCGATTTTCCAAAAATCCCTGACATGTGCCGCTCTTTCCCTTGCTCTCTTTCTCTTTCAGACCCATGCTTTTTACTCTCTGCTCTATTCTCACAAAAATATATGTATGCTGGCACAAACAGCAAGCAGCTCACAAAAATTGAAATTTCTTCTCGACTCGCGATCCCATTGGTTACCTTCTGAGCGAAGAGTATACCGAATTCTCAAACTGCTTTGCCATGCTCATGCAAAATGTTAGCGTTTTTATGATTATTTGTGGAAAGGGTATGTATAACGAATATTATTTCCGTATGACCATACACACACACATTTACACTTCCTCGCTATATGTGTAAGCATTTATGTGCTTGTGTGCGATAGATATTCTTGCTGCCTGTAGCACTATTAGAACCCCCAGCAGTTGATGTTCGTTCGGTTGGGTAGCGATGTGAGCTTGCATACACACACACATTTACACTTCCTCGCTATATGTGTAGGCATTTATGTGCCTGTGTGCGATATTCTTGCTGCCGCCTGTAGAGCACTTTTAGAACCCCCAGCAGCAGTTGATGTTCGTTTGGTTGGGTAGCTGCTGTGAGCTTGCATACGCATACACATTTACACTTCCTTGCTATATGTGTAAGCATTTATGTGCCTGTGTGCGATACACTTGCTGCATGTAGCAATTTTAATTTCCCAGCGATTGCTGTGTGGTAGCTGATGTGAGTCTACACACACACATACATATGTATACGTTTGTGATGTGATAATCACAATCGCCGAGTATCACTTGTATAGGCATTTGAATGAATGCTCTGCCTGGGGCATTTGCATGTTTCGTGCATGGGTCTCGAATATTGGGCGTGTGCCTACCTCAACTTTGAAATTAATAAGCTCACAATAAGCTCAATAAGCTACAGGCAGCAAGAATATCTATCGCACACAAGCACATAAATGCTTACACATATAGCGAGGAAGTGTAAATGTTTGTGTGTATGGTCATACGGAAATAATATTCGTTATGCACATCAACACTTTCATACCCTTTCCACAAATAATCATAAAAACGCTAACATTTTGCATGAGCATGGCAAAGCAGTTTGAGAATTCGGTATACTCTTCGCTCAGAAGGTAACCAATGGGATCGCGAGTCGAGAAGACATTTCAATTTTTGTGACCTGCTTGCTGTATGTGCCAGCATACATATATTTTTGTGAGAAGAGAGCAGAGAGTAAAAAGCATGGGGCAGAAAAAGAAAGAGAGCAAGGGAAAGAGCGGCACATGTCAGGGATTTTTGGAAAATCAGCAATTTTTCTCCCCCGACTCTAAAAGTAAAAACCCGAGCAAATACGAAGCTAAGGGGGTTCTAAAGTAAAAAAATAAGTGTCCACATTAACTTGTTCCAGTTGTCCAGTCTATGTGTTGTATGGTTAGTGGTTGTATGGTTAGTGATTGTATGGTTAGTGGTTGTATGGTTAGTGGTTATATCGCATATGTAATCGTTACCCAACACTAGATTTTTAATAATCGATAACCGCTTAACTTTCACATTTTCAATTTGACATTTGACTTGCAATTGCGTGTACTGGTTTTTCTTTGCAACTATGAATAGTAACTCAAATAATGGGTAAGTATATGTTAAAGTGTTGAAAAAGCTAAATCTAACCTAATCATGCTGGAATTTATCTCTCACTACTTATAATACAGCTTAAATAAGCCTTTAATTGGGGGCATGGGGCGTGCATACTTATTCGGAAACTTTCGAACTAATATCAATCGTGGTGTCGGGGCGCTCGCGCCCCAAAGCGCACAGCAGTTATGCGGCAAAACTACATTATCAACCCAAACAGATGAAAGCATAAATCCGAATGAAAGTGAGGAAATCGTTCATTATATTTGTGACGATGTTACATACAGTTATGTGGAAACTTCATCTGGGGATGCCGGTCTTGATTTCTTGGCAACCCACATCAGATCTAAAAATATAAATACCTTTCGTACTGTGGTTGTCTGTAATTTGGCATATGAGACAGTCCATTTAATGAAAGAATTGGGCAAACGTAGCATTGGCTGCCTTTTGGTGAGGGAAGACAGCAAGGCAGTTGACACAGGTGTTCTCTTATGGAACGAGGGTGTAAGTAGTCTAATCCCTTCCATTATATGAATATTTAAAAATACTTTAATTTCTTCGTCTGCCGATAGCAACTCAGCTCCGTTTTAGCTGTATGCGATGCAATGTTGAAACATCTGTCGGAGAGCAACAATCTAAAAATTAACTGCTTGGTACACTACGGTCAGACATTGCCACATGTCTATGAAAACCGTATTCAACTGCTTATTCCCCATCCTGTGAAGGATACACAAGTGCTAATGATAAGATTCAAAGCTGGTAATGAGCTAAAACTGAAGAGTGAAACTGAAGAGTCACTGGAACCATCAGTCAATGCACCAGATGATCCATCTACACCAGATGTACAAGATGCATCGGCTACGCCAGTGGTAGCAACAGCTACACCAGTGCCATCAGGAGCACCAGCAGCACAAGGAGCAACAACTGAATCACCTGCACTAACTTACTTTTTATCTAATTACTTGTTATCTATACAAAAGTGTACATTACAAAGGAGTAACGAGACGGCAAAGACCAAAGGGTTGCTTGCCATAGATGCAACAAATGTTGATGCGATGGGGCAAAGGCAGGCAACCAAAGAGCGCCCAAACGAAAGGCAGATCAACAAGGCCCGAGAGAAAATCTACACTTACAACTGTTTTGGCATCTTTGCTTGGAGTCGCATTGAACAGTTTTCCTGCTACAATGCGAATGACGTATTATTTCATCAGGATATCAGGGACGGCATGCTACTTAATAGCATTGGAGAAGTGCGGGCAAAGAGCGTGCAACGCTTTGCTTGGCCCCATGTGACTTCTGGTCACTCCATGTGCGTGATTGGCAATAAGTTCATTGGCAAAACCTGGAGCTATTTGCCCACGCTGTGCCAGCGCGTCATCTTAGAGACACCAACGCGCCTACTGAACTTTAAGGACTGTGGCCCCATCGGCATTATAGTGTGCGCAAATATCCCAGAGGGAGAGCAGATCGAAAATTGGTGTATGGCAATGCTGGACACGTCTCTCGCGTGCACAAAGAAAGTAGTCAAAGCACTCAATCGTGACTACGTTGGTGAGGCTGCCCAAAGTCTGAAGAATCCCTGCGGCATTTTGATCACCACCGTTGAGTGCCTTATGCAGTTGTATCTGCTCCATAGCAGCACATTCCCCATCTTTAACCCAGCTTCCCTGAAATGTGTCGCCTTCGATGGCATCGAGAACATCTGGCGTGCTGGTAGGAAGTACTGCGAGAAGCTAATAAAGTGGTTTCTGGATGTGCTGAGGTTTGAGAGTGGCCACAGCCAGGTGTTCGTTGTTGGGCGCTTGTGGATCGATTTGTTTATGAGGCCATTGGTATCAAACTTGCCAGATGTGCTGCTCATATTCGAGGATGCTTTAGAGGCGTCCATATATGCTGGGCTTAACTTGGAGCTGCTTGTGTCCAGCGAAGAGCAATATGAACAGGATATATTACAAATTCTGGGTAAAAAGAAAAGTCAGTGTGTGGTGCTTGCTTGCAGTGGAAAAACTGATGCAGTTAAACTGAGCAACCTACTCCATACCACGAACATCGACAATGTAGTCGTTGAGCAAATAGATCCTCCACCAGAGCTAATCAATAATCCATGGGCATGCTTTCCCCGTGTCCTAATTGTCACCGATTATTCGATTCCAAAGCTGCGTGGCGCAAATATCGACTGTTTGGTTCACTACGGATACTCCACTTGGCCACGTTTTAAGTCTCGCTTCAGCATATTCTATGGCGAGTATCAGAAGCTATCAAACAAATCGTTGGCCTCAGTTATAGTCGTGCGACCCTCCTACTTTGAGGAAACTTGGCTAATTTGTGATTTTATGCTCAAGCACGAGCGTTATCCGCCCGGGTCTTATCTGACATTGCTAACTGAATACCAAATGGAAAAGGACAAATCGCACATCACCAAGAAGCTATGTCGGCAGGTGGAATTCTATGGAAATTGCATCCGCCACTCATGCCAGTATCGCCACTGTTTGTGGATCTCCGAGGCGATGTCGGCAGAGAATACCCCTACCAAAGGCGAAATCAAATTCCATGTGCTATCAGTAAGTGAACAACAATCAATTTCTATGTAATTATAAATCAAATATTTGTTATCCAACCTATAGAGTGTGACTCCGGACCAGGCCGCTGTGAAGCTCATAGAGCGCCAGACCAAAAAATACTATTGGAACATGCCCTTAACCAAGTTTGGCGAAAGTGTACAATTGTATTATGCAAAGCAGTCGAATCATCGTAAGCCCCAATGTCACGACATTGGTATGATTTGCGTGCTGAAGATCAACAATATCTACCAACGAGTGGTCATAACCGGAGTGGAAACTCAAGACTGCTTTCAAGTCAAGCAAGTGGATGTTGGCATTGAATATCATATAGTCAACAAATCTAAACTACTTGCATGCGAAAAACAGTTCTGGCACGAGCCTTTGGAAGCGCTCAATCTATGCATTACAGGCCTAATACCCTTCAATATGGAGCGCATTTGGCCAAACGACGCCAAAAATTTAGTGCGTCAAAAATTCTTCAGTCTTCGCGGCAAGCGAAATCGTGTTTTCACGGCTGAAGTTGATTTCGCTATTCATAGAACAGTTTTCGTGAAAAACATCTACGACCCTGACGGCAATGACCTGAAAAGTTTCATACTTAACCAGATCCCTGTGTATGTTGATGAGGACGTCGAGATGCGTTTAAGAAGTGTGATTCTGGACCGAAAAGCTCGTAATCAGCTATCAACATAGATCATATATGATATGTATACATATGTCGAAAAACTTTCATACATTTCTCTCATTCATGTTTGCACATATGTATGTACATATGCATATCGTATATGATATATGCACATATATAATTATACACATTCATTTTCCAGATCGTTTTATTATTTATTATTTTTTATTACCGATTGTATTTATACTTTTTTATATATATATTTTTTTTTATTAAGCACTAAATTGTTTTTTATTATTATTTTTATTTATTTTTTTATTTTTTTGTAATAAAAGAGAGTGTAAACTTCATTCACTTATTCAAATAATGTTACCAAAACGTATCTTTATGTAAAAAGTGTCTTTTTCAGTATATTTTAGCAATTGAGCGTATCATTAAATTAAAACAGGAAGAACTCATACATACGTACATATGTATGTATGTACACATATGCAAGCGTTTTGCTGTCTCCCTCCCTTGCTGTTATGAGAACTTATTTGATCTTCTTATACCCTGTACCTATTGAAAATGGGGATTCAGGATATAACGGTTTTGTGAAAATGTATGTAACAGGCAGAAGGAGACGTCGCAGACCCCACAAAGTATATACATACATATGTACATACATATGTATATTCCTGATCAGCACAAACAAATAAGTTTATATAGTCATGTCCGTCTGTCCGTCCGTATGAACGTCGAGATATAAGGTATAACAAGTAAAATTTGACTACCATTGGCAGCCATACTTGCAACTATTGCTTACATACACAAATGAGCATGTACATATATGTACATATGTATATGTATAACGGTTGTATTTGAAAGAAGCCGACATGTGAAAGAGCCGTTATTGGATGCAATTAGCTGCCACTTTAATCGATTATTCGATAAAAATAATTTTCTAACGTATTCAATCATTGTAATGTCTTATATAATATCAATAACACCCTATGCCCTATATACATGTTATAGAGTCAAATGATCGACACATAGCAGTGTGCACATTGTGACACTTTGTTGCCATGTACATATGTATGTATGTACATACATATGTACATATGTACAGTCTGTCAAGAATGAGTTGGCACACTGGGAAAAAATTTGATTTTTTGACTTTAGATGCAAATATCTAAGTCAATAATGCAAAAAAACAATTTTTTTTAATGGGAATCTGTTTAATATTATTTCTTTAATTTATATATAAAAAAGAAAAGAAGCAAAATATTCAATATGTAACAAATAAATCAACAAAAACAAATATCATTCAATAATAACAGTGTCAATAATGTGTTGGCACACTTTGTTTTGCACATCTGCGTTGGTCTTTTTCTTAGAAATAACGGTATTTTACCGCTGTCTCTGCATATTCTCGGCATCTATGCACATATTCTTTCACATTTTTTGTCAATTGGTTGACATACCTACATATGTACATACATACGTAGACTGACCAAGCATGGAAATCGCAATGTAAGCACTTTTATGTGTAGCGAGCCCGTTAATGTCCTACATACATATGTATATGTAAACATATGCACAATGTATGTATGTATGTATGTACATACATACATACATACATATGTACATACATACATATGTACATACATTCACATAAGCATAATACATACAGTAGGCAAAAGTGGGTGGTCGGCCAATCAATCTGCCGATTTCGGATACACCTTTACCCTCTAAGTATAGCTTCATAATTAATTGTCGCGTTTCTAATGGTATTTGCTTGCCATTATGACCATTTTACGCACACAAAACTGACACAAATTAAATTCCATTGCATAATATTTCAAGAATTTGAAGTGACCCAGCAAGCATTTGGAAGACTGTTTTAACAGAAATCGTCTTGAGGAGTCTTTTTTGAGTCCCCTTGATGATTAAAAAATGATTAATCTCATGCGCGATCGAAAGAAGACTCATAAATGACTCTTCCATATGCTCAAAATATGATTGGTTGAGAATATAAAAGCAAAATATAATGCGATTTGCTACGCTGTGTGGCAGGCAGTTTTTCTATGCACGCATATATGTATGTATGTGTGTGTACGTGTATACACATCCAAAAGTGTATACATATTGCAAGAATTGCGATTGTATTGTTTTGTTTCGTCACAAGCTGCTGATCAGCTGGTCAGCTGATCAGCTGTGAATTTATTTAGGTTTAGCTAACGATTACATGTTGTTTTCAAAAGACCCAGGTTCGAATCCCGCTGGAAACTTTTTATTTGTTAATCAAAAACTTATGAATTTTATTTTTTAAATGCATTAATATTATTATATTTATGTTAAAATGCATTTTGCCATCTTAGCAATTGCTACTAAGCTATTATATGCATGAATTATGCAGTTGGCCACAACAAACTTCTTTGCCGATTTGCCACGCCCCCAGTGGGCGTAGACGCATAATTTTTGGCCAGTTCTTAGAAAGGGCCGAGGCTAACATGCCTGCAAAATTTGGTTGCTTACATTCCAAAAATGCGAAAATTACAGGGTATTTTTCGATATGCCACGCCCCCCAAAGAGGCTGAAAAATTATTTTGGGGCATCGATAGAGGAGAACATTAGTAACTCAACCATCCAATTTTCAAGCTTCTAGCTCTAAAACTGTAGGAGATATAAACTTTTGCGGTTTGTCACGCCCCCTGTGGGCGTAGATATATCTACCATAGCTTAATAGTCTTGGGTTGTCAACCCGAGTATACATGCTAAATTTCAAGTCTCTAGTGTCAATAGTGTTCAAAATATAGCACAATTTGAAAAATCACTATATATTCAGGTCCGATTTGCCACGCCCCCAATGGGCGTAGACATATACCTTTTTGATCGATCTTCTTAGAATCATAACATTAACTCACATGCAAAATTTCAGCGTTCTAGCTTTAACGGTGTAGAAGATACGTATTTCCCGATTTGCCACGCCCCCAATGGGCGTAGATATATCCGCCATAGCTTTTTGAACTTGGGTTGTCACCCCGAGTATACATTTTAAATTGCAACTCTCTAGCTCATCATCTAGTATGATAACTTGACTATGGGCGGAAGAGTTTTCCGATTTGCCACGCCCCTAGCGGGCGGATCGGGAAAATTTTAACACTTTATAATTCGGGGACATATATGAGTATATGTTTAAAATTTCAAGTATCTAGCTCTAATAGCGCCGAAAAATATTGCGTTCATACGGACAGACGGACAGACGGACGGACGGACAGACGGACATACGGACAGACAGACGGACATTACACAAACCCAATATACTTTTTCCCCTTCGGGAACAAAGTATAAAAATCTATCGATTTACAAATACATATTAATTCTAGATATTATTTTTTAGGAATTTTCAGCGCTATTAACATCGAAAACGCCTTCAACTAACAAGAATACTAAATAAATAATATGCATTTATTGAAATTAATAGCAATACTTCAGAAATTAATGAAAATTCAACTTCATATTTTCCTTTATTTCTGAATAAATTACCTGATACAAGCACTAACCATACAACACATAGACTGGACAACTGGAACAAGTTAATGTGCACACTTATTTTTTTACTTTAGAACCCCCTCAACTTCGTATTTGCTCGGGTTTTTACTTAGTTGGGGGAGAAAAATTGCTGATGGCAAAATCATTCCGCTTCGAGCGCTCGGCGGCAGTGCTGCCAGTTTGGCAATTTAGTGGCTAGATCTAGCCACTTTTAAAAAATTTGCAACTTTTATTTTGTAAATGCTCTTAGCCACAAATCTAGCAACTTTAAATTATTTTTTTAGCAATTTCAGCAACTTTATTATAAAACTAGCAATTCTTATATTTTTCTTCAGTGTTTTTGCATTTTGTATGCCTTTTTACGAACTTGTATTTAACCCAGTTGTTAGAGAGTCGAAATAAAACACTCCACATTTACCGAATTCAAAAATTGAACTCTTATTCCTTAAAATCTTAGTGCTTATATACCTTAAAAATACTTCCAGGCACTGGAAGGCTATAATTAATTCCATGCACACAAGTGCACAGATGTTTGTCAAGTGTCCTTTTTCGATCGCTAAGTCGTTCTCACGTCTCGCGTTACATTTTTATTACTTGCTGCGTTGGTCGCTGCAGCTAAGGGGTGACATGTTTATTACTTGGCTTCAGATAACGCGCAGGTTATCGACTATTGCCTATTTTTTAATATGTTTATATAAGTGGCATGTTCATGCTTGAACATACTGCCAGGGGCCTGAATTTGGTGGCTGGGAAATTTTAATTTTTTGTTTGTTTGGTAACGCGCAGGTTATCCGTAATTTTTAAAAAAAAGTATATTGGGTTTGTGCAATGTCCGTCTTGCTGTCCGTCCGTCTGTCCGTCTGTCCGTCTGTCCGTATGAACGCAATATTTTTCGGCGCTATTAGAGCTAGAGACTTGAAATTTTAAACATATACTCATATATGTTCCCGAATTATAAAGTGTTAAAATTTTCCCGATCCGCCCACTAGGGGCGTGGCAAATCGGAAAACTCTTCCGCCCATAGTTAAGTTATCATACTAGATGATGAGCTAGAGAGTTGCAATTTGAAATGTATACTCGGGTTGACAACCCAAGACTAATAAGCTATGGTAGATATATCTACGCCCACAGGGGGCGTGGCAAACCGCAAAAGTTTATATCTCCTACAGTTTTAGAGCTAGAAGCTTGAAAATTGGATGGTTGAGTTACTAATGTTCTCCTCTATCGATCCCCCAAAAATAATTTTTCAGCCTCTTTGGGGGCGTGGCATATCGAAAAATACCCTGTAATTTTCGCATTTTTGGAATGTAAGCAACCAAATTTTGCAGGCATGTTAGCCTCGGCCCTTTCTAAGAACTGGCAAAAAATTATGCGTCTACGCCCACTGGGGGCGTGGCAAATCGGCAAAGAAGTTTGTTGTGGCCAACTGCATAATTCATGCATATAATAGCTTAGTAGCAATTGCTAAGATGGCAAAATGCATTTTAACATAAATATAATAATATTAATGAATTTAAAAAATAAAATTTATAAGTTTTCGATTAATAAATAAAAAAGTTTCCAGCGGGATTCGAACCTGGGTCTTTTGAAAACAACATGTAATCATTAGCTAAACCTAAATAAATTCACAGCTGATCAGCTGACCAGCTGATCAGCAGCTTGTGACGTCACAAAACAATACAATCGCAATTCTTGCAATATGTATACACTTTTGGATGTGTATACACGTACATATACATACATACATATATGTATGCATAGAAAAACTGCCTGCCACACAGCGTCGCAAATCGGAAAGCATAAAGCAGTTTTAGTTTTTACTTAAATGCACAATTCATATGCGTATGTTTATAAATGATTATCAATTGGCAGCAAGCATTTTATAATAAATATACAAATATTAAAAAAATAAAAAATAAATAATTTTTGAAAAAAAGTTTCCTGCGGTATTCGAACCACGCACCAAAGTATAGCTTGCATAGCGCTTACCACCAGCGCCACTGCCCTGATCTGAGCTTCGTTAACTAAAACCAAATAAGGCATTGCTAGAGCGCCTTTTGACAAAACTAAAGTAACGAGCGAAAAATTCTCAATTCAGTCACAATTCTTAGAATATTCTGGCATCGAAACTTTTGTATGTATACATAGAAAATTGTGTGTATACTCGTATAGTGTGTACATGTGCAAATCTGTATGTATGTGTAGGAAAAACGTTTGTTGCTTGCCATGTACGTTTTCTAATTGCCGAAATATTTCGTTAATTAAATGTTTATTAAAAAAATAAGATGCACCTATGGGAACAAAGTATATCGCTGTTAGTTGCGCCTAACTGCAACGTTCTTACTTGTTTTATATTTATTTGTATGTATGTTTTTATTTATCGTGTTCATGATTGAACATTCTGCCCGGGGGCCTAATTTCTGTGTTTTTGATAACGCGCAGGTAATCAGATATTTTGTAAATTTAGATTCTAAATTATATAGGACCAGGAAATGCTATAGCTTTTAATCGTCTCTTTACATTACATTTTCTTATGGCATATATAACTAATATTATTCCAATTATAATGCTTAATATCATTGATGTGTGTCCTGATTTATGATGAAAATGGAGCCCGTTTAACTCTAAGTGATTTTCCTTCATATGCTGTATTGCTATTTGTAAATTTTCTATCTCTTTTCTGTGGTTAATTTTTGCTAGTTCTAATGGGCTCCACATTATTTTTGGGATCTCAACTATTTTTCCTACGTATGAGGTTGCAACTTCTTCGTATCTCTCTGAGTGGATTTTATTATTATGAGTAGTTACTTTTGCACTTGACATTTGACAGAGTAATGCTAACATTATCATAGCCATCAATACGCTTTTTTGGCATGCTTTTCATTTGTTTTGGTTTTTAGTGCATAAAAAAAAAAAAAAAAAAAGGAACACTGCCTTCGTCAATAAATAATTGCTCTAAATGTAAACTAATCATAATTTAATAATTTCCCCATTATTGAAACGGTACTAATAGAAATAATATTAATTTAAGCAATTTGCTTTAACTTGTTTTGCTGACTGTATACATATGTATGTATGTATGTATGTATTTTGATGCGTCGAAAAAGTTTGTAATGCATGTCCAGTCCATGCGTTGTAGGCTTCGTGGTATTACCACTATCTTTAGTTCGTCTGATGGCAGTTTATTTTGATTAAAGTTGTTCTTACTGCTATCAAGTTCTGGACTTTCATTACTGTAAAAGATGGAAAAAAAAAAAAAAACAAGTAAGAAAGCTGTAGTCGAGACTGCTCGACTACGAAATCCCCTGAGCCCTTCTTCGAACGAATCATATTCCAAGAATGCTTAGTTTCGATTCTCTATGCGTAAGAAACTATACATGCAAAAACACGAACACACACACGCTTGTAAGCATGTATGTGTGTGAGCAATGCAGGCGGCTTGCTGTCTCGCTGCCTTTGTTGCTGCGCCACATGGGTTTTGATGAGAAAACTTTGATGACTGATAATTCTGTTTCTAGATGGACAATCGTATTGATTTCTTCAGATTATGATTATGATATTCATATCTACATGCTAAACCAAACAGCATGTCTCTAGTATTTGAAATGCATTTTTTACACATTTGGGGGGTGGTGGGGCGAAATGGGGACCGGAATCCAAAATCTGACAAAAACCGAAATTGTATTAAATTAGTATCTATATATATGCAGAAGACTTGGAGACTCTAACTCTAAAGATGAATTAGCTAGAATTTTATAACTGGTCCCCGATAAATTCATTTATCGATAACTTTGCAAATATACAAGTTATCGAATTTATGAAACAAACTCGTACTGCGCGTGCAATATACGAACCTAACACAAAAAGAATGAACTCTCTAGCTTTTGTATCTTCGGAAATCGACGCGTTCATACATACGGACGGACGGACGGACGGACGGACGGACGGACGGACAGACGGACATGGCTATATCAACTTTTCTCGTCACCCTGATCAAGAATATATATACTTTATGGGGTCTGCCACGCCTCCTTCTGCCTGTTACATACTTTTAACAAAACCATTATACCCTGATTTCCCATTTTCAATGGACTCAGGGTATAAAAACAGACAAGAACCAATATTGACGTCAGGTGACTAGGGCTGTTAAAAAAATCTATCGATATACAAATATATATTAATTCTAGATATTATTTTTCAGGAATTTTCAGCGCTATTAACATCGAAAACGCCTTCAACTAACAAGAATACTAAAAAAATAATAATATGCATTTATTGAAATTAATAGCAATACTTCAGAAATTAATGAAAATTCAACTTAATATTTTTCCTTATTTCTGAATAAATTACCTGATACAAGCACTAACCATACAACACATAGACTGGACAACTGGAACAATTTTTTGACTTTAGAACCCCTTTAGCTTCGTATTTGCTCGGGTTTTTACTTTTAGGGTCGGGGGAGAAAAATTGCTGATGGCAAAATCATTCCGCTTCGAGCGCTCGACGGTGACGGTCGATTTTCCAAAAATGCCTGACATGTGCCGCTCTTTCCCTTGCTCTCTTTCTCTTTCTGCCCCATGCTTTTTACTCTCTGCTCTCTTCTCACAAAAATATATGTATGCTGGCACATACAGCAAGCAGCTCACAAAAATTGAAATTTCTTCTCGACTCGCGATCCTATTGGTTACCTTCTGAGCGAAGAGTATACCGAATTCTCAAACTGCTTTGCCATGCTCATGCAAAATGTTAGCGTTTTTATGATTATTTGTGGAAAGGGTATGTATAACGAATATTATTTCCGTATGACCATACACACACACATTTACACTTCCTCGCTATATGTGTAAGCATTTATGTGCTTGTGTGCGATAGATATTCTTGCTGCCTGTAGCACTATTAGAACCCCCAGCAGTTGAGGTTCGTTCGGTTGGGTAGCGATGTGAGCTTGCATACACACACACATTTACACTTCCTCGCTATATGTGTAGGCATTTATGTGCCTGTGTGCGATATTCTTGCTGCCGCCTGTAGAGCACTTTTAGAACCCCCAGCAGCAGTTGATGAGCGAAGAGTATACCGAATTCTCAAACTGCTTTGCCATGCTCATGCAAAATGTTAGCGTTTTTATGATTATTTGTGGAAAGGGTATGTATAACGAATATTATTTCCGTATGACCATACACACACACATTTACACTTCCTCGCTATCATCCTTGATGAAGGAAGGAACCAATGGGGTCGCGAGTCGAGAAGAAATTTCAATTTTTGTGAGCTGCTTGCTGTATGTGCCAGCATACATATATTTTTGTGAGAAGAGAGCAGAGAGTAAAAATCATGGGGCAGAAAGAGAAAGAGAGCAAGGGAAAGAGCGGCACATGTCAAGCTAAAAGTAAAAACCCGACCAAATACGAAGCTAAAGGGGTTCTAAAGTCAAAAAATAAGTGTGAACATTAATTTGTACCAGTTGTACAGTCTATGTGTTGTATGGTTAGTGGTTGTATGGTTAGTGGTTGTATGGTTAGTGATACAAGTCAATATTAGATTTCGCTTTTAATAACTGTTTTATAGCTATTATGACAGTCATAAATTATATATAAATATTATGAATATTAAATCTGACAATAAAAAGTTGGTTTACTAATTTTATTAATTTATTTCCATTTTGGTATATGGAATTATATCGCATAAGTCATCGTTAGGCAGCACTGGATTTCTAATAATCGCTATCGGCGCTTTTTTGATAGCCGCTTAGCTTGCACATTTTCAATTTGACATTTGACTTTCAATTGCGTCTACTGGTTTTTTCGTTGGAGCTATGAATTTTGACTTAAATAATGGGTAAGTATATGATAAAAAGCTAATCTAATCAAATCGTGCTTGAATTTATCTCTCGTTACTTATAATGCAGCCTGAATAGGCCATTAATTGGGGGCATGGGGCGTGCACTCTTATTTGGAAATTTTCAAACTAATATCAATCGTGGTGTCGGAGCGCTCGCGGCCCAAAGCGCACAGCAGTTATGCGGCAAAACTACATTATCAACCCAAACAGATGAAAGCATAAATCCGAATGAAAGTGAGGAAATCGTTCATTATATTTGTGACGGTGTTACATACAGCTATGTGATAACATCATCTTGGGATGCGGGTCTTGATTGCTTAGCCGCACACATTAAAACTAAAGACTTAAATACCGTTCGTATTGTGGTTGTCTGTCAGTTCGCAAATGAGGCAGTCAACTTAATGAAAGAATTGGGCAAACGTAGCATTGGCTGCCTTTTGGTGAGGGAAGACAGCAAGGCAGTTGACGCAAGTGTTCTCCTATGGAACGAGGGTGTAAGTAGTCTAATCCCTTCCGTTATATGAATATTGAACAAGATTTTAATGTTATTTGTCGATCGATAGCATCTCAACTCCGTTTTAGCTGTATGCGATGTAATGTTGAAACATCTGTCGGAGAGCAACAATCTAAAAATTAACTGCTTGGTGCACTACGGTCAGATATTGCCACATGTCTTTCAAAATCGTATTCAACTGCTTATTCCCCATCCTACTAAGGATACACAAGTGCTGATGATAAGATACAAAGATGATAATGAGCTACAACTCGAAACTGATGCCAATGCATCGGTAGCGCCAGATGATCCATCTGCACTTGCTGCATTAGATGTACTAACAATACAAGATGCACCGGCTACACCAGTGGTAGCAAGAGCTGCACCAGTTTCACCAGTAGCACCATGTGCATTAGGAACACCAGCAGCACAAGGAACACAAGCTGCAATAACTGGCTTTTTGTCTAATTACGTTTTATCACTACACAACTGTACGGTACAAAGAACTAACGAGACGGCAAACGAAAGGCAGATCAACAAGGCCCGAGAGAAAATCTACACTTATAACCGCTTTGGCATCTTTGCTTGGAGTCGCATTGAACAGTTTTCCTGCTACAATGCGAATGACATATTATTTCATCAAGATATCAGGGACGTCATGCTACTTAAAAGAATTGGACAAGTGCGAGCAAGGAGCGTGCAGCGCTTTGCTTGGCCCCATGTGACTTCTGGTCACTCTATGTGTGTGATTGGCAATGAGTTCATTGGCAAAACCTGGAGCTATTTGCCCACGCTGTGTCAGCGCGTCATTCTAGAGATACCAACGCGCCTACTGAACTTGAAAGACTGTGGCCCCATCGGCATTATAGTGTGCCCAAATATCGCAGAGGGAGAGCAGATTGCCAATTTGTGTATGGCAATGCTGAACACGTCTTACATGTTCACAAAAAAAGTAGTCAAAGCGCTCAATCGTAACTCCATTGGTGAGGCTGCCCAAAGTCTGAAGCATCCTTGTGGCGTTTTGATCACCACCGTTGAGTGCCTTATGCAGTTGTATCTGCTCCATAGCAGCTCATTCCCCATCTTTAACCCAGCTTCCCTGAAATGTGTCGCTTTTGATGGCATCGAGAGCATCTGGCGTGCCGGTAGGATGTACTGCGAGAAGCTAATAAGGTGGTTTCTGAAAGTGTTGAAATTTGAGAAAGGTCACAGCCAGATGTTCGTTGTTGGGCGCTTGTGGATCGATTTGTTTATGAGGCCATTGGTATCAAACTTGCCAGATGTGCTGCTCATATTCGAGGATGCTTTGGAGGCGTCCGTATATGCTGGGCTTAACTTTGAAATGATTGTGCCCAGCGAACATCAATATGAACAGGACATACTACAAATTCTGATCAACAGGAAAAATCAGCGTGTGGTGCTGGCCTGCAGTGGAAAAGCCGATGCAGTTAACCTGAGCAAGCTACTCCATGCTAAGAGCATCAACAATTTAGTTATTCAGCAAATTTATTCGACATCAGAGCTAACCTTTAATCCGTGGGGCAAAGAACGCTTACCCCGCGTCGTAATTGTCAGCGATGATTTGATTCCAAAGTTTCGTAGCGTAAATATCGACTGTTTGGTTCACTACGGATACTCCACTTGGCCACGTTTTAAGTATCGCTTCAGCATATTCTATGGCGACTATGAGAAGCTATCAAACAAATCGTTGGCCACCTCAGTTATAGTCGTGCGACCCTCCTCCTTTGAGCAAACTTGGCTAATTTGTGATTTTATGCTCAAGCACGAACGTTATCCGCCCGACTCTTATCTGACCTTGCTTACTGACTCGCGAATGCAAGATAAGTCGGAGTTTCGACTCAGCATGCAGCTATGCCGTCAGATGTTATACTATGGAAATTGCATCCGCCACTCATGCCAGTATCGCCACTGTTTGTGGAGATTCGAGACAGAGCCGGCAGAAGATACCCCTACCAAGGGCAAAATCAAATTCCTTGTGCTATCAGTAAGTGAACAACACTCAATTTCTATGTATTTATAAATCAAATATTTGTTATCCAACCAATAGAGCGTAACTCCGGCCCAGGCCGCTGTGAAGCTCATAGAGCGCCAGCCCAAAAAATACTTCTTGAACATGCCAATTACCGATTTCGGGGAAAGGGTTCAATTGTACTATGAACAACAGGCGAATCATCATAACCACAAAAGTCCCCAGATTGGCGACGTGTGCGTGCTGAAGATAAAAAATCTCTACCAACGCGTGAGTATAACCCGATTGGACACTCCGAATCGCATCGAGGTTAAGCAGGTGGATGTTGGCATTGAATATCATATAGTCGACAAATCTGAGTTACTTGTCTGCGACAAAAAGTTCAAGGACGAGCCCTTTGAAGCTCTCAATCTATGCGTCACAGGTCTGATGCCCTTCAACATGGAGCGTGTTTGGCCAGACGACGCCAAGAAATTGGTGCGTCACAGATTTTTCAGTCTCCAGAACCATTTTAGTCGTGTTTTCACGGCCGAAGTTGATTTCGCTTTTCATGAAACAGTTTTCGTGGAAAACATCTACGATCCTGACGGCAATGACCTGAAAAGTTTCGTACTTAACCAGATCCCTATGTACATGGATGGGGACGTGAAGATGCGCATACAAAAGTGCATTTCTGCAGCCAAACGTATATAATCAGCTAGGCTGAATATCTCTTTTTCATTACTACTATTCACATTCCTTTATCAACAAAGATCACATATGATATATGTATATGCATATGTATGTTAAAAACTAATTTTTTATTATTATTACTAGTTTATATATTACATTTCATTTATATTATATATTGAAAGACTTTCATTTTTGATTACTAATTCATATATTACTTAAAAGTAAACCATATATATATAAATATATATATATATATATATATATATATATATATATATATATATATATATATATATATATATGGTTTTACTTTTATGTACATATATATATACATATATGATACATACTTCATGTATCCAAAGACTTTCATTTTTTAAATTACTATTCATTTATACATACATATGGGTGTACATACATAAATACATATATACATACATATGTACATATATCCACAAACATAAATACATATATACATACATATGTACATATATCCACAAACATAAATACATATATACATACATATGTACATATATCCACAAACATAAATACATACATATATACATACATAGTACATATGAATGAACATACTATATTTTGTTTACTACTGATTGTATTTTTATTTTTATTTTTTTTATTATTTTACCTTTATTTACCTTTAAACAAAAATAATGTGCCTTTTCAAATATGTATACATATTTTAGCCATTAAGTGTTATATTCAAATAAAGAAAGAATCCTAAACTTTTCAAAGAGCTGATATTCCAAGAATTCTACGCTTCATGCATAACATGTGCACACACACAAATACTTACATACATACATATGTATGTATGTACATACATATACATATCCACATTAAAATATGACAAAGGCATCAATATGAATATACATATGTATGTATGTGTGCACATACATATGTACATATGTATGCATGTGTATGCCAAATCAAACCACAACTCTATCTACATACATACATATGTATGTATGTACATATGTATTTGAAAGTTTTTTTGCTCTAACTTGCATATATGTACATATGTACATGTATGTACATACATATGTAGTTCTGGTATCCAGAAAATTAAAATAGGCAAATTTGTATAAAGTACACATGAATTTACGTAAGTACATACATACATACATATGTACATATGTAGATATGTACATATTTAGACTAGCTCTTAAAATGTAAAAATATAAATCGATGCGTTCAAACATGGGGACAAGCGGACGGGCGAACAGAAGCTTATGACCAAATCAACATGTATTTACGTACATACATATGTATGTACATATGTATTTATATACATATGTATGTATGTATATGTATGTATGTACATACATACATACATACATAGGTGTTCTGATACAAAAAAATGTATGTATGTACATATGTATTATATATATATGTATGTATATACATACATACTTTATGGGGTCTATCACAGCTCCTTCTGTTCTTCTCCCCATAAAGTAAAAATTTTCTACCATTGGCAGCCATGTTTGCAGCGATTGCTTACATACATACACAAATGAGGAAGCATGTATGTATGTATGTATATGTAACGGTTGTATTTTAAAAAGCCTACATGTGCCGTTATGTCCCAGACATTTACCTTATATTTTCCCACCACCATAATGAGTACAATCGATATTCGTTGCATATCGGTTTAGAGGCTGACCATTCATTGTAAATGCATGCGTGCATACATGTGTATGTAAAAGAACTGTTTTTTAATTTATATATTTGTATTAGTGCTTCATGTACAAATTAAGTTGAGTATTGTAATTGTGATTGCCGTTTTCTTTTAAATAGTCAACTAATAAAATGCGTTTTTCTGACGAGGTTAGACATTACACACCATTTCTCAATGCTATTTTGTTTTTCTTGTTTTACATCTAAATCAATATCCTTGTAGGTTAAGTGTCATATTTGCAAGCGAATCTTTTGCTGTGGCAAATGCCGCCAAAAGCATCAGCTCGAAGCCCACGCCATTGCCATAACCCAGCCGATTGACCAGCACTCAAAAATGGTTGGCCTCGGCAATGAGATTGAAGTAAAGACCTCGACCATCTATGTCTTCTGTCCGATATGTGAGCAGAAGCCACTCACGCTGCGCAAAGAGATGTATGCCGAGCTACTGGCCCACATCGAGAGCGTGCACCTGCCGCTGCGCTGTCGCAAGTGCTTGCGACACTATACTAAGATTGACGATCTGAAAGAGTTCAGCAAGTGCGTCGACTTGGGCCAGAACTGCAGCTCAACTAGCTCGGCGCAAAACGCGACTTGCGACACGGAAGCCTCGAAGGTAACTGTAAAAAAAGCAGCTGTGGCGGCCAACAGCATATCGACACAAACATCGCCCCACATAACCAAAGAGATGGACGAGACGCACCTTCATTTGAATTTAACGCCCATATCGCTATTTAATCTCCGCTGGAAGGCCAAAGGTCGCCTCACGCAAGAGGAGTTCATAAGCGATAGCGTCTCATCCATACGCAATCTGTCGTCAGAAAGCGTTAACTTGTCGGGTCAGCAGCGTCGCAGCATCGGACAAGTGTGCGCGCAGCCAGATAACGTGCAAAATGATAAGAGCAAGGGCAAAGTAATACGCTCTACATCGACGCCATTGCAGGTCTACACAATGTTCGCCAAGCCCAAAGAGCCGCTCACATTTAATGCATCCACGGTGGGGGGCGGGCAGATGTCTAGCATCTACCACAGCGGCTATGCCCTGGATGAGCCCAATGCGGCGCCAGACAGCAGTCACTTGGTACCGCCGCAGCATCAACGCACCTGGAAGGTCGGTGGTCGCGGCAAGATGAGTGCCGTGACGCCCCTGCGCCAGGTGATGTCCAAGAGCATACAAAAGGCCTTCGTGGAGCATGGCGCCGTGGGCATGCTCCCCGGTCAGAGCGAACAGCGGCGCATGCGCCTCGATTTGAACGAACCCAACAGGTCGCCAACTGCCGCCTTGCCACTGGACTTGCGTCTATCGCCAGTTGTTCGGCGTACGCAGAGCGAAGACTCCAGCAGCAATAGCCATAGCAGCAGCGGTGATAACATCCATGGGCAGGAATCGAAGAGTCCGGAATCCTACCAGATACTGCTCTCCGCTCAGAAGCTAACAAGGGAATCGATAATCATAACCCGCACCCAGCATGCGGGCAACAGCCTTTCGCTAATTGCCTCCGCTGCTGGCACCAGCACCACGAGCACAGTCTACAATTCCTGTGAAAGTGTGGAGATTATCACTTCATCTACCTCAACCTCAACTGCCGAGCTGAGCACCAACCTACGGCCAGCCAAGGTCGACTGCCCCGTGGCGGTGCCACCGATCACACCCATCACAAGTGTGCCCGGCGCCATCATTAACAAGAAGCTCATCAAGTTTGAGACGCCTCAGAAGCCAAGCATACAAACAAGTCAAGTCGCTGACTCGACGCCGGATGAAAAGGAAATCTTCTATACGCCCAATCCCAGCAACAGTCCCTTGGCCACCATAGCTGGCAGCCCGACTGGCGAGCCCAGTAATAGTGCGCGACGCAGACAGCAGATTGTGCCTCGCCAGCTAAGCGGTCAATTCCAGGCGGAGACGAAACAAGCCGAAATATCACGATCTCAAAGACAACGGCCCCAAGGACCACGAGCTCGCCCGCCATTGCGTGTGTGCCGTCATCAGCAGTCCTTTAGCTGCGTCCAGGATATCAGCAGCGACGATGAGGACGATGTTTTCGTACCAAACAGTGCATCCACGCACAACGACAAGAAACGACAGGGACGCCTCTGGTCCTTGGTATCATCTGTCATGCGCTTGCCACAGACCTTGCGAACGGATCACAATACCAACGGTGGCGATAAGGAAAACATTCCGTCTACTTCCAACTCGAATTCCAATTCTAATTCTGGTTCTCTGATCAGACGCTGTGCCTCCATTGCTGGTTCATTGGTGCGCACAATTCATTCTCATGACGACGCCGACATGCAGAGCTTGAAACGCAAGCGAACTCAAACCCTAGACAATGCGAGCTGCAGTCAAATGTCACCCTCAAATTCCTCGAAGCGCTTGCGTATACAGGCAAGGAAACCAATCGAACGCATGCGCAACACATAGTCAATTAGACACTTAGTTTGAAATGATCTGTTCTTATATTATTCGTAACTTGCGCCCTTTTTATACCATTAATTATGTACGATTTTGTGGAATGACTTCCAAAACGAAATATTAAGCAAACGGCGCAGATAGTTCAACTCAATTTAAATGGGGAATTTTCATACCCATTGAAGATGGGAAGGCGAGGTAGGGTATAATGGGTTTGTGAAAATGTATTTTACGTGCAGAAGTGTTGGAAATATATATGTATATATACATTCTTAATCAGGATGACGCGTTAAATTTATATCGTAGATATGTTAGTCAGCACTCTTGTTCGATTTTATATCTTGTCCTTATTTTTCTTATCTGATTCGACATCCATTTGTAATAATAAATGACTTCCGCATGTGAATGTAATTAATGTTAACAATATGCTGAATATTACCACTAACCATACAACACATAGACTGGACAACTGGTACAAATTAATGTTCACACTTATTTTTTGACTTTAGAACCCCTTTAGCTTCGTATTTGCTCGGGTTTTTACTTTTAGGGTCGGGAGAGAAAAATTGCTGATGGCAAAATCATTCCGCTTCGAGCGCTCGACGGTGATGGTCGATTTTCCAAAAATGCCTGACATGTGCCGCTCTTTCCCTTGCTCTCTTTCTCTTTCTGCCCCATGCTTTTTACTCTCTGCTCTCTTCTCACAAAAATATATGTATACTGGCACAAACAGCAAGCAGCTCACAAAAATTGAAATTTCTTCTCGACTCGCGAGTCGCGATCCCATTGGTTCCCTTCTGAGCGAAGAGTATACCGAATTCTCAAACTGCTTTGCCATGCTCATGCAAAATGTTAGCGTTTTTATGATTATTTGTGCTTGTGTGCGATTGATATTCTTGCTGCTTGTAGCACTATTAAAACCCCTAGCAGTTGATATTCGTTCGGTTGGGTAGCGATGTGAGCTTGCATACACACACACATTTACACTTCCTTGCTATATGTGTAGGCATTTATGTGCTTGTGTGCGATACACTTGCTGCATGTAGCAATTTTTCCCAGCGATTGCTGTGTGGTAGCTGTTGTGAGTCTACACACACACATACATATGTGTAAGTTTGTGATGTGATAATCACAATAACTTGTATAGGCATTTGAATGAATGCTCTGCCTGGGGCATTTGCATGTTTCGTGCATGGGTCTCGAATATTGGGCGTGTGCCGCCTACCTCAACTTTGAATTAAGTGAACGATTTTGGGTTCGAATTGCAGGAGAGGTCAATTATTTTTATTACCTGTTGATCTGTTATCATTTGTTCTTTAATATTTAGTACCTGATTTGACCATATAGGCAAAAATGGGACAAGTTGTTCAAAAGCTTGCGCAAATTCAGGTCACATATAACCCTTTTAAAGAAATGTCTGGATATACAGGTAAAATAGACCCTTTTATGCAAAAATATGCATTCGTTATGTAGACATATTTTCCACTAAAGAACAAAAATATACATGTATTATGTTTTATTAATTTCATACCCTTTCCACAAATAATCATAAAAACGCTAACATTTTGCATGAGCATGGCAAAGCAGTTTGAGAATTCGGTATACTCTTCGCTCAGAAGGGAACCAATGGGATCGCGACTCGCGAGTCGAGAAGAAATTTCAATTTTTGTGAGCTGCTTGCTGTTTGTGCCAGTATACATATATTTTTGTGAGAAGAGAGCAGAGAGTAAAAAGCATGGGGCAGAAAGAGAAAGAGAGCAAGGGAAAGAGCGGCACATGTCAGGCATTTTTGGAAAATCGACCATCACCGTCGAGCGCTCGAAGCGGAATGATTTTGCCATCAGCAATTTTTCTCTCCCGACCCTAAAAGTAAAAACCCGAGCAAATACGAAGCTAAAGGGGTTCTAAAGTCAAAAAATAAGTGTGAACATTAATTTGTACCAGTTGTCCAGTCTATGTGTTGTATGGTTAGTGGTTGTATGGTTAGTGGTTGTATGGTTAGTGATATTACATGGAAATACATATACAATTAAATACTATTTCAATATTTCACATCCATTTACATTTTACTTTGCTGTCACAGTATTTTATTATTATCCACAAACGGTCACACTAAACAGAAATCGTTTGTCTATAATAGTGTGTGTGTGTTTGCTCACATTTTCTTCGCAGTGGTTTTCATTATTATCAGTCTGCACATATAAATCAAATACTAAAAAGCTAATAATTACAAATTTGTGATGTCGTTATCAAGTCTTCTGCCCACTCCGACTAGCGCGGTATGGGATCGCGAGGACGAGCGTCGGTTGACAGCCAAAGGTGCTCCAATGATTGGTGCTCTGGTGTCCGCCAAAATTGCAGCGCCACCTTACGGTCAGCGCAAGGACTGGATACCACGCACAGAGGCTGACTTTGGTGATGGCGGTGCATTTCCCGAAATTCATGTAGCGCAATATCCACTGGGTAAGTTTTCAATAACAAATAGCACTTGAAGTTGTATGAACATGTTTTGTCGTTCAGGTCTTGGCGCGCCTGCCAATGTGGGCAAGAAACCTGAAGCGCTTGCCGTACGGCTGGATGACAAGGGAAAAGTCAAATATGATGCCATTGCCCGACAGGGTCACGGAAAAGATAAAATCGTATACTCTTCTATATCACAGCTGCTGCCCTCTGAGGTTTTAGCTGAGGACGCTGATGAGTTGATGCGTCCCGACGAGGAAACAATTGCGGAGACAACCGAGCAAACTCGCCTGGCCTTAGAGAAATTGACTAACCAGAAAATCACTTCTGCTCTTCCGGTGCGCCATGCCCAAAAGGCGGCACCTGCCCAATACATTCGCTATACGCCATCGCAACAGGGCGACGCGTTCAATTCGGGCGCCAAGCAGCGCGTTATTCGCATGGTGGAGGCGCAGCAAGACCCCATGGAGCCGCCCAAGTTTCGCATCAACAAGAAGATACCACGTGGGCCTCCATCACCACCAGCACCCGTGCTGCACTCGCCCTCGCGGAAGGTGACCGTCAAGGAGCAAAAGGAATGGAAAATACCGCCCTGTATATCGAATTGGAAGAACGCCAAAGGTTTGCCTTACCACACATTTCATGCACGTACTGAATTGGCTCATACAACTCGTTTTCTTTACTAGGTTATACTATTCCACTGGACAAGCGCTTGGCTGCTGATGGCCGTGGACTGCAACAGGTGCACATTAACGAAAAGTTTGCCAAAATGGCAGAGGCTCTTTACATAGCTGATCGAAAGGCGCGTGAAGCCGTTGAGGCTCGCGCTCAGTTGGAGAAGAAGTTGGCGCAGAAAGAAAAGGAGAAGAAGGAGGACATGCTGCGTATGATGGCGCAACGCGCACGTGAGGAGCGTGCAGGCTTACGCAATCCCGAACCAGATGCACCGGGTGGTGGTGCCGATGCACGTGAACGTAACGATTTGCGTGCAGAGCGACAAAGGGAACGTCAACGTGACCGCAATTTGCAACGAGCTGCGCCAGAGAAACGCACCAAGTTGCAACGCGAACGGGAGCGTGACATATCGGAACAGATTGCTTTGGGCCTGCCAGCCAAGAGCTCTGGCAATGGCGAAACATTATTTGACCAGCGACTCTTCAACACCACTAAGGGCATGGACTCGGGCTACGGTGACGACGAGGCATACAATGTCTACGACAAACCATGGCGCGATTCCAACACAATGGGCGCTCACATCTATCGGCCCAGCAAGCAAGCAGATAGCGATAATTATGGTGGAGATTTGGATGCCATTGTTAATACTAAACGCTTTGTCCCAGACAAGCAGTTTTCTGGAGCTGGTTCGCGTGACTCAACTCAACGCAACGGCCCAGTTGAGTTTGAGAAAGAGGAGGATCCTTTCGGTCTCGACAAGTTCTTGAACATGGCCAAAAAGGCACCCAAACGTGCCGACGAAAAGAACGAACGCGGCAGCCACTCGGAGCGCAAACGTAGCCGACGTGATTAAGATTAGACTTGACTTTATAAAAATACTACTAACCTTTTTAACTAATCCCAAAAATATGGCATAAATGCATACAAATTCATATTCATATTCATATTCGCATTATAAACTACATCAATATTTTTACAGTCATATTATATAATACATAATCATAAGAATTGGCGTGCATTGTATCTTTGAGTCAAGGCGCATAGAACTCAACTCTTGTGAAGATTTGATGTAATCGTCTGGTTGAGCAATATTGTTGGCCGAACAAAATGATACCAATGGCACAGTATGTGAGGCTGGCAATTTGGACTCGGAGATAATCTCAAGAGTTGCCTTTATCTTGAATGTACTGGCTTTGAACTGAGCTTCGCCATATTTCTCCATCCAAATACAAATCATATGATTTCGTTGATGTAGTCGGTGCATAGTAGTAGTGCTTGTGGCTTGATGCGGTAGATATTAATGCCATGTGCGCCAGAGCCCTGACCCTCTCGACAGCCTTGTACCCCTGGCAGTCGGGTGTGCCTGTCGAATCATTCTCACCCAATACTATAAATAGCGGGGAATCGTCAGTTAGCAACAAATGCAGTTCATGCCAAGTGGACAAGATACCGTCATAGGAGAAAACAGCAAAGTCGTCCAACACTCGTCTGGGATAATTACGTCGACGATCGTATACCAGATCTGTCTGTATATTACTTAAGCAGCCGCTATAGATGTATGATTGGATTTTATGATAATTGCGTTGCACTAACCAATATCTGCTTCCCCCATTCCCATATTCCAGTGGGCGTATCAGATGTGATCTTGACATTGGAATATACTCGTTTCCCTTGTTGAATGAGTATAAAAACAACGCAATAAGCCAGAAAACCAATAATAATAATAATAATAGAATAATTTTGAAAGCAAATCGTACCAAATCTTACCAGTGTACCTCGAAGTATTTTGAATATGTATATAATATAGGTAAAATCCCCAAATGATTCGATTAAATATGTTAAGAATGCTCTATGTAAGCAATAAACACCTCAATACACTGGCATTCCATCAATTAAACATTATTCATATATAAGTAGGAAAACGAGCTGCAATTTCGATTAAGATTACATGTTCAAACAGCTTTTGCAGCTTTAACCAGAAAACAGAAATTATATGTACTGCGTACTTTGGACAAGTGAATTTATATTTCCCGCCATTTATTGAAAATTTCACATTTCAATTAAGTATCGAAACAGCGCTGCAATTGTAGGCCCATGCACTTTGTCGATAAGTGTAATCGTTCCTATTGATATCGGTCTTGGTAATAATATATCGTTAGTCGACATGACATTGAGTTGACATTTCGGAGTATAATTTTAGCATTCCTAGCGATTTAGTTCTTAATTTTTTTTTGCAATTCAAGTAGTGGAAGATTGTTATTAATTAACTTTCAGCCTACGCGTCCATTTGTAATCAAAACACAATAATGCGACAGTTTCTGTGCTTTAGCAACGATTACAGCAGCTTCTAAGTGCAGCGAGCTGCTGTGGGTGGGTGTCTTGGTGGCGGGCTGGTGGCCGTTGGGGGAGAACACTGAGACATTGACAACAATTACATACGCTTGAAGTATCTCGCCCCATACACGACAACTAACTTAGAGATAATTATGTAAGTGAATGTTGGAGCACCAATTAAAAAACAAAATATAAAACGTTTACCTGCCCCAATATTGGAATATCACGTAGTGGACACGAGGAAGAAGAAGACAAATTGAGATGCGTTCGCGTAGCAATTCAGGGGTTCGCCTCGACTACTATCAGCGAATTGTTCACCGCTTAATATTGGCACATCAGGAGCCAGTGACCGGCCTATTTCCCGCCTCGAATGTCAACTCGCATGCATGGATAAGGGACAATGTTTACTGCATTCTGGCCGTGTGGGGCTTGTCAATGGCCTATAAAAAGATCGCCGATCAGGATGAGGATCGTGCCAAGTGCTATGAGCTGGAGCAAAGCTGCGTCAAGCTGATGCGCGGCCTGCTCATGGCCATGATGAATCAAAAAGATAAGGTCGAGAAATTCAAGATGACCCAAAGCCCCTACGATTCGCTGCATGCTAAATACTCTAGCAAGAATGGTCTACCTGTTGTCGGAGACAACGAATGGGGCCATTTGCAAATTGATGCGGTGTCCCTGTACCTACTAATTCTGGCCCAAATGACCGCCTCCGGTCTACAGATTGTCTTTTCATTAGACGAGGTGTCGTTCATACAAAATCTGGTATTTTATATTGAGTCCTGCTTACTCCATACCAGACTATGGTATTTGGGAACGTGGCGACAAAACCAATCATGGTGAGTGCTTACATCTTTCGAACTTTTCGTAATAGACATCTTCACTCACTTTTTATTGGTGGCAGGTGAGCCCGAGCTGAACGCCAGCTCCATCGGCATGGCTAAGGCAGCACTAGAGGCTATGAACGAGCTGGATTTGTTTGGGGCACGCGGTGGACCCGCAAGTGTTATACATGTCCTTGCCGACGAGGCGCACAAGTGTCAAGCAGTGCTGCAGTCTATGCTGCCTCGCGAGTCGAACAGTAAGGAGCTGGATTCTGGCCTGCTGTGCGTCATTGGCTTTCCAGCTTTTGCTGTTGACGATGCCCAGCTTATACACAATACACGGGACGCAATATTGTCGCGCTTGCAGGGAAAGTATGGCTGCAAGCGCTTCCTGCGCGATGGCTATCGCACACCCAAGGAGGACCCCTCGCGTCTCTATTATGAACGCTGGGAATTGCGCATGTTTGAAAACATTGAGTGCGAGTGGCCGCTCTTCTATTGCTATCTTATACTGTTCCATGCATTTCAAAATGATAAGCTCTTGGTGCAGGAATATGCGAATCGATTGGAGAAGATAATGGTGCGCTCTGAGGATGGTATACTGCTGATACCTGAAAGCTATGCTGTGCCACAGGATTTGGTCGGCTTCGAATATCAGAAGCCCGGTTCGCAGGAGCGCGTAGTCGTTGGCCGCTGTCCCTTCCTTTGGGGCCAATCGCTGTTTATTCTAGGCCGCCTCTTGCAGGAGGTGGGTGCATATCGAACGAGCCTGTAAATATTCCACTTTTAATCTGTTTCTTGCACTTTCAGGGCTTTTTGGCTGTGGGCGAGCTGGACCCCTTGAATCGTCGCCTGGGTGCCCAAAAGAAACCCGATGTTGTCGTTCAGGTGGTCATCATCGCCGAGGACAACGAAATTCGTGACAAGCTGGCCGAACACGATCTGCATGTGCAAACGATTGCCGACGTGGCGCCCATTGAGGTCCAGCCAGCACGTGTGCTCAGCCATTTGTACACGTATTTGGGACGCAATCGGAAGCTGGGACTGAGTGGACGTAAATCGCGCGACGTTGGCATCTTGAGTACTAGCAAATTGTACTCCCTGAAGGATCGCATCTTTGCCTTCACTCCGCAGGTAAATGACTCGGATCACAGTGGACCAAAAACCCCCGCCTTAACGCACTCTGTACCGCTCTGTGTGTACGCTCACTCTATCCTTATCTTTACCCCTCTATCAATCTATCTATCTCTATCTCTTTCTTTCTTCTCTGATTTTAATTGATTTTAATTATTACTCTGATTATTATTAGTTTTTGTTCTACACACATGCTATTATTATTATTTATATTATGATTATTATTATTATTGTATTATGCATTAGTTTGTCGACTTATCGCGCTTCTATATCGCCTCCGATAACGAACTCATGATTGACATCCTTAAAGGCGAGATCAATTTTCTCAAGTCCGCTTGGGATCTGCTGGGTCGTCCCTTAGTAACGCTCGTGCTGAAGCGCATCCACTTAGGTCGGTCCACCTTGAATAAATTCCAATCCGTTTTAATTTTCATTTAGTATTTAGCTGTACACACCTGTTATTTACATTTATCCCCTATAAACTTAAGTGTGTGTTTGTGTGTGTGTGTGTGTGTGTGTGTGCGTGTATGTATGTATGAATGTATGAGTGTGTATGGTTACAGTTAATTTGCATATTAGTTTGTTTTGGATTTTGTTGTAATTAAAAAGATTTGCAAGGTTTGCCTTTGTAATTATTACTATTACTATTATTATTCTTATTATTAATCTTGTTATAATTATGACTGTTCATTTGTAGTTATTTTATACAAACATCACAGCACACACACATATATATATGCATATATATTTCTATATAGATGTGCACACATGCTGATTTAAGCTTTAGTTTTTTTAGTTTAGTTTTAGTTGAGTTGGTTATTTGCTATACATACATACATATGTATATAGTTAAAATTTAGCTAACAAAAGGTTTCTTTGGTAGTGGACACCTAAACACAGAGACACAAACACACTCTCTCTCTTACACACACACACACACACACACAGATATATGTATATAAAGACTCGTACATTCAGCCATAGCATTGTATTATAGAATATATAAAGTGATCTATAATTCTTTTTCTCTCTCTCTCTCTCTCTGTATATATCGGTATATGTAAATATACATGTACACAATATATACATATATATAATTTTATATATGTAGTTATATTCAAATATATTTATACTTAAAAAACTAAAGCTGCAAACACCTCAAACTCGAAATTCATTTGAAGCTAGAACTTCAACAAATCCTTTGTATAGCTTTATATATCTTTATACATATGCATATGTTCTTATATTATATACATACATATATGTACATATTTATAGACGCTCATTTAACATTGCTTCTCGCGCTTTTGCTTCGCTTTTCCCAAGCTGTAGCCATAGAATTCTCAAATGGTTACAGTTTGGCACGAGCAGAAAGACGAAGACGAACTCTAAAGTCAATAGAGTATTCGACCGATGGTGGAACTAGAAAATTGTTCAGTTAGACAGTTAAACAGAGAGACTCTACCTACAGTTTGTTTTGTCATGCTTAGCATGTTTATGTAACCTAAATATATACATAAATATTTGATGATCAGATTAAATCTAAATCAGGTTGCAGCTCTTATGAATATTCATAAACATGTTTATATATGTATGTGCATATACATATGTATTTGTTTATTTGATATACATACATATATGTATTTTTAAATTTGTACACTCATACATATACATACATATATGTAAGTATATTTTGTAGTCTATGGCTTATTTATTCTGTTCCTTCGACATCATTTATTACTCTGCTTTGCACTATATTCCTATCAAAAATGAAATGAAAGAAAGAAATCCGATTTCCCATGTTACAAATTGGCCGCAAACGAAACAAAATTCTCTCTCTCTCTCTCTCTCTTTTTGTATAATTCGTGCTTAACCAACAACCACAACAACAACAACAAAACCAACAACAATAATTCGTACACACACAGCATATCGACTACGAAGAATACTACACGACACGCGATCCCGATCTGCTCGCTAGCAATTTTACCACAAACTTAGGCTTCTTGACCAACAATTGGCGTCACATGTTGGGCAGGCCGACAATCACATTAATGGCAACGCATTATATGCTAGGTAACTACATCTCGAAACCACGCAACCCACAGCCACCTCCAACCCACCTAAAACCCAACTACACCCAATCAAGCAAACTTCAAACTTCCCACCTGCTGCATTTGCAGTCATATATATGTATATATATATATATATATATATATATATATATATATATATATATAGAGCTGCATTTGCAGTCATATATATATATATATATGCATATGTTTTTATATATTTATATATATATACACAACAAGTGATATGATCTATGCTATGTTGGGGTTTAATCTTACGAATTATTTGTATTGAGCTTTGTGCGCTTTTGCTTCTTGTTGTTACACACATATCTCTAATTATCTAATTATCAGTTATATACGAGCTCTGTTGAAAGTATCGCTAATATACTATTCCATTTCATTCTATTTCGTAATCCACATTATCCCTTCAAAGTAATCTCTATCATAATATATGTAGATAGCTGTAAATATCTATTCAATATTCAAAGGCAATTTAATTTAATTAATTTGTTTTTTTGCTCACATATTTAGATCTGATATGCTGAGTTTGACGCAGCTTCTTAAAAGAAGTAGAAACCCACAGATCTCTTAATAAGAAAGTAGTAAAGTTGAGCCAAGTGAATTTAGGCAGTCCAGAAGTAGAGTGTTATTTGAGTTAATCTTTATGTTGAGCTACTTTCAACGATTGTTTGAGGAATTCATTAATATTGAGGAATGGAATAAGCTCCATCAGAATCGATTATTACCCAAAACTAAATTCAGAATATCTCTCAAAGGTCACAATCCGAAATGCATTATAAGTATAGAAAATGGATCGTTGAAATGGAAGAAGGGTTTGATTTGATAGGAAAGGAAAAAATGTCTTTTTGGGGAATACATAATACATTAATCTTACACATCAGTTCGATAAACATGTTGCAATACCTTGACATAATGAAATAGTGCTATTCTGGTTGAAGTTACGGATCAAGCAAGTACTATATAGTACTTCTTAGTTAAATTATGACTCTATGGACACAAATTTGTTTGTATTACATTTCCTTGCTTAACCGCATCAACCAACCCCTCCCAGTTCCCTGCAAGTCCATAGTTAATGGACAAATACTAGCACCTTAGATACCTCTACATATCTAGATACTAAAATCGCCCCGCTTCGTCCCTTTGTAACTGCACCTCTGCTTGTGCTGCACCCACTAAACACTCGCCCAACTCTGGTGCTGGTTTATGCTAATTAGTTGTAGAATGGCAGCGGCTGTTCACAGTTGATCTTGGTGTCTGTCGGTCGGTTACTGTTGTAGTTTGTGATTAAAATGTAGATGTAAGCGGCATCAGCTAACCACGCACCAATTGCCTAATCCCACCAAGCATCGATCGATCGTTCATTCGTCAGTCAGTCTCATAACCAGCCATACAACATGATGCGTGTGAAATTTCGATTGGATTTGGCTAACGATTTTCTCTCTATGACTGCTGCAACATGCACACAGACCAGGACAAGATCCCACTGGCCATGATCCAGACAATGCGCAAGCTGAAGTCGGGCTACATAAATGGCACTCGGGTCATGTTGGGCAACCTGAAGGACTTTCTCAACACCTCGGCAATCACGGACTTGAGCTTTTTGGGCAGCACCGAGGATGGCTATCCGGACCGACTGCATCCGGACGTGCAGACCTATTTGGACGAGCATCTGTTGCGCTCCTTTAGCAATCGCAGCACCATGAATCTGCGTGGCGGCCAGCTGCGTCCGCGACATCTACGTCGGCGCATGTCCTGCAAGGGAGCCATCAAGAAGACGCGTTCCATTAATGTGGACTGTAAGTGCGCAGTGCAGATTGGAGTCTGAGCTGATGATCTCTCATTCCAAATTCAATGCTCCTTCTCTCTCTCTATCTCGCCACAGCTGACAACTTGGGCATGGAGGGGCCGACTCCGCTGACCGAACGTCGTCTCTCATCGATCGTGCCGCCGCCCTGGCTGCAGCCCAACAAGCAGGGCCACGTCAGCACCTTTGCCACCACGCCCGAGGAGGGGCCCACCTCGCCGCCGCAACTGGGAGGCGACCTGGGTCTGCGCGAGAACATCTATCCCATGGATCCGCAGCACAGCCGCTCGGCCATCGATCGCCGCAGCGAATTCGTGCGACAGCAAGAGAGTTAGTCCTCGATCCAACAAGCACAGCTTTTATTTTATTTGTTTCAGTTTGGTTCCTAATTTTGATTTCTGTTTTCTTTTTTATACTTTATCATTTCGTTTTGGTTGATACCCTTGCGATTCATTTTGTTTGATTCAATAACCAAAGTAACCGTGCCCAAAATTCTCATTCAACGCCATCGCGTGGATACGAACTTTGCGGACACAGAGGTGGATGAGCTAATCGCGATGTTGCGCGAAACCGAGAATCTCGAGGAGCAGGGCGACATTCTGCAATATCTGGTCGATACTCAAGGTCTGGATTTCAATACGGGTAAGTGGCCGTTCCCCAGACTGACGGGCACACACAGAACACACTCACACATGCACACGCATCATTGAGCTACAGAGATGTCGATTTGCAAACGGGTTAACACAACCGCTTTGCCCGTTTAGAGGATTATTGTATAGCACTGCGGGAACTCACACACATACACGCACACACACACACACACACACACTTGTATATAATCTATAGGCATAGAAATGAGAAGAAAACCTCCAAGCTTCTTCCAGCATTTTGTTGTGCTACCGAGCAAGCGTGGGTGGTTTAATAGGTTCCTCAAAGAATTTTGGTGTTGCTGTACGATTTCACAATGATTATTGAATACTTTATAAAATTGTTTAGTTCTTTTTGTTGTGTTTATTAAAGTTATCGAAGCTCATTGTGAAATCGGTAGCGGATTGATCCCAATGATCGATATCTATCGATCCAATCATATTTAATTGTCTTGTGCGTTCGTTCTTTGTATATGTGCTTTGTGCTCTCGTTCTTGTCCACACCTCACATTCGCATTCGCATCGGCATCCGTATCCGTATCGGCATCCGCAACCGCATCCGAAGCGGGTCTGGGCTTAAGGCACAAAACTGATGACAATGCCGCTGGTAAGTGTTGAAACTCAATCCCTGATCCTTGGGGTCCTCCATGTTATGCTGGGCAAATTTTATGATGTTCTTGGTGCTATGAAACTGTGATCCATACCACCTCCATCTCCCCCACCCACACCCAACCCCCACACCCACTCCTCACAAAAACAACAATTGGCATAGCATTACCTATTTACGTACATATGTATATCTGCACTCCTATCCTCTCAGTTATCTATTTCCTTTGAGACGATTCTGTTCAATTCATTTCTTCTCTCTGGTATTTTGGTAGCACAATTTCATTTAAGTTGTTAACTGTTTAACTTTTATACTCCCTCTCACACATCACAAACAAACTGTTATACACCAACTTCACTTTTATACACGCTGGTCGAGACTCTCATACACATTGAGTATTTCATATTGGCTGCGCCTTATTTAATATTGCTTTTTCTTCACAAACTAATTTATTAATCAATTTTATTTTATATATTCTATATTCGACACACACACATACACACATACGCACATACGCATTTACTCCATTTAATGGTAACCAACAATTATAACAATACACTTCATCTGCTCCTCATGCCATTAACGTGAAATGATCTACCAAAAACTTTTCTGCATCACCAACTATCAACTACCACAACTGATCCATAATGGCCCGTGAACCTAACCCCCGCAAAAAATCCAACTAACCCACAAAAAAAAAAAAAAAACACGCACACTGAAATAAAAAGAGCTCGAACAAGCGTTCATGGACGATGTGATGCTCGAGTTGTCTGCTGGTGCTGGTGGTGCTGCTGCTGCTGGTGCTGGGGAATGCAAGCGGCCTACGGCGGTGGCCGGGGCTGTGCCTACAGTGATCATCGATACATTTCCCACGCCCACGCCCACAGCGAGCAGCGCTGCTCAGGATGAGGACAATGCGAATTCAGTTGCCGCCGCCGCCGCCAATAACAGCAGCAACAACAATAAGAACAACAGCTTGAATAACAACGATTCTTCTCAATCTGAAGGCATGCTGGAGGAGGGACGCGTGGTGACCATTAGGGATCTGTTGAAGGGCCTGTACGAAAAGGCCTGCCAGGAGAAGCTCTGGGGTCTGGTGCGTCACACAGCCGGCATGCTGGGCAAGCGCGTCGAGGACCTGGGCAAGGCGGTCACTGATCTGCTTGTGCGCCAAAAGCAGGTCACCGTCGGCATGCCGCCGAACAATGAGCACACAATAACGGCGCCCTTGCCGGAGGTTGAGCTGCGTCAACTAATACACGATGTGGGTAGCCAGCAATCGCCTTCGCTAACCTCCCATAAACTAATCCAAATCATGTCATGTTGCAGGCCTATGGCGACGATGAGAGTACAGCGATGCTGACACAGGAGCTGATGGTCTACCTGGCCATGTTCATACGCACTGAGCCGCAGTTGTTCCACGAGATGTTGCGCCTGCGCGTGGGCCTTATCATCCAGGTCATGGCCAAGGAGCTGTCGCGCACACTCAACTGTGGCGGCGAGGCCGCTTCGGAGCATCTACTTAACCTGTCGCCCTTCGAGATGAAGAACTTGCTTTATCACATACTCAGCGGCAAAGAGTTTGCAGTTAGCAGTGGTAAGTCGGAGTATGTTCATCCTTCTGCTTATCCTCATATCATTCCCATTCCATTGCAGTGGCACGTGGCAATCTGTCCATTGTGAGCTGTAAGTCGAGTCGGGTCAGCAAAAAGAGTCAGATCGGACTCGGCGATCCGGAGGGCGAGGATGCGCTAACGGCGACCATCGATGATCGTCAGGGCCAGTGGCTGCGCCGTCGACGACTCGATGGCGCTCTGAATCGCGTTCCACGTGATTTTTACTCGCGCGTCTGGACCGTGCTGGAGAAGTGTCAAGGGCTGGCCATTGAGGGTCGCGTACTACAGCAGAGTCTTACGCAGGAGATGACGCCGGGAGAGCTGAAATTTGCTTTGGAAGTCGAGACGGCACTCAATCAGATACCCCAGCCGGAGTATAGGCAGCTGGTTGTCGAGGCGCTCATGGTGCTGACTCTGGTCACGGAGCACAACATGGTGCCTCGTTGGGTGACATCATCTGCGTCGAGCATTTGGTGCACAAGGCGAATCAGCTGTTCCTGGAGGACCAACGCAAGGTGCAGGGCGACGCGACGCTGTGCTGTGCCAAGCTCAAGGATGGCAAGGAGCAGCAACAGGCTGCTTCTGGCATGTTACTCTGCGGTGGTGCAGCCTATATTTGCCAACATCTCTACGATAGGTAAGAGTCCTCGAATCACTCTCAATCAAATAATTATATGATATAACTAAATTCCTTTTACTCTCAGTGCACCCAGCGGCAGCTATGGCACCATGACGTATTTGTCGCGCGCCGTCGCCCTGGTGCTGGACTGCGTGCCCAAGCACGGTGAAATGGAATGTGCAATCTCCTAAAAGCCTTTTTGCGAGCGCTACACCCGACCTGGAAACAAGCAAGGCGTCTGTAAGACGACGCTCACTTAATGCCATGTACTGTACTATTATCGATGACTTATGCTATTATATATATCTCTCTCTCTCTTGTTGTCCACCTATCATACAATATCTCTCTCTCTCTCGCTTTGACTATCTGGCTGTAGACAGACACACAGTCTCTCATTCTCTCTCGCTCGCTTCGTACTAGCGTCTGGCCGTGTATTTAGCCCAACGATATGTTAAGTCTAAGATCCGCCCCGACTCGGCAATGCTGTATATATGTATTTTGTAGACCATCCGCTTGCTCAGCAATTTGTTAATGTGTTTTTGTTGAAATTCTGTAGCTGGTTGGCGGTCCGGGAGCCAAGTGCACCAATAATCAATTTATACTCCGAGCAGCTATCACTGTACATGCGCCGCCGTATACATTAAATATGTATTATCATAATAATTGATTGATTGAATTTTTCGCGCCAATGACAATTGAAGTTTCCCCAGCGGGAATTCGAACACGTTTTAAATATGTTTTTTTAGCTCTACTAAGTTGCAAGTTATTATTGTAAAAAAAAAAAAAAAAAAATAAAAATATAAATAAAAAATAAATATATATGACAAGAGTATTTCTTTCAATGTTATTTTTCAATTGTTTCATTTGGGTCACGAAACATTCACACTATATTTATATAGATTATAGTTTCAAAAAAGAAAAACTATGTTGATTATTTTGTTTTAGTTTGTCTATTACTTAGGGCCAGATATTGATTCGTCATGAAGATTACAATTTCTATATATGTACATATATGTGAATATCTTCTTACTATGGCGTACTGACTGGAATGAAAACGACTTTGAAGCTTTTAGTTTTGTTAAGCATAAATATCATTTCTTTGTTTTATTTTTCTTTGCTGTTGTAAAATGTTTACAAAAATTGTTTTCATTTGTGGCTTGTGTTGTTTGCGTGTTTGGTTTTAGACATTTTTGAAATGTGTTTTTGTTTCTTTTTTGTGTATGTTTTTGTTCGTTCCTCCCTTTAGTGTTATAAGCTGAACTCGCGCGATAGTAGTAATTTGTCTAACAAAAACATATTTGAAATAATGTCCGCAGACAATTTAGAAAGAGCAAATTGTGTAAGAGCGTGTGTAGGTGTGGTTTTGGGTGTGTGTATGTGTGGGTTTGTGTTATTATTTAAACAGAATTATAAAATTAGCGATGATGTTAAACGAGAGTTGTAAGGTTTTAAAAAAAAAATCCTAGACAAAAATACTTATGAAGAATAATGTTTAGCAGTAGCCCCTGTCGGGCACACGACGACGGGGCGCACACTTGATGATGTCGTCCACACGGAGAATCATTTCGGCTGCCTCGGCGGCGGACATAAGAACTTGGCGCTTCACGGCGAAAGATTCTGTGATGCCCAAAGCGCGCACATCGGCAATCTTGCCCTCATTCATATCCAAACCCAGCTGATGCTTGCCCTGGGCATGACCTGCGCGCAGCTCGGAGATCAGTTGAGCTGAATCAAAGCCAGCATTATCAGCAATAGCTGTAGGCAGGGCCAGCAGTGCACCTGGAAAAGAAAACGGTGAAATGTGTTAGTAAATTACGCATTTTACGATCTTTTATATAGTATATCTTACGTGCAAAGGCCTCAATGGCAATAGCTTCCTTGCCGGGTGTTTCAGATGCCTTCTTCATGACTGCATTGGCCATCAGAGCTTCGGAACAGCCGCCGCCATAAATTATACGCGACTCTTTGACGGTGGCAGCCAGCACGCAGAGCGCATCATGCAGGGAACGATCAGCCTCGTCCAGGATCTGCTGAGTAGCGCCACGAATGACAATAGTACAGGCCTCGCCCAGCTTAACACCGCTAAAACGCAACAGTGTGTCCTCGCCGATCATCACCTGCTCAATGAGCTTGCACTCGCCAAGCTTGACCAGAGACGGATTCTCGAATGTGGACACAATCTCTCCGCCGGTGCAGTAGGCCAAACGCTCAATGCCATCAAAATCGGCATGCTCAATGGCCATCACATGAGCATCAGCGAACAGCTGCTCAGGATAGTTATAGATCAACTGACGATTGATGAACACGTTGCATTTGTGGGATAAAATCTTTTCGACTTTCTCCTTCATCTTCTCCTTTTCGGCCATCTCCAGATCGGCAATCTTGGCCAACGAGTCAACCTTGATGCTGCTTCCGAATACTTTAATTTTATCCGTGTCCATAGGTGTGTTGGCAATCAGAATCTTTGCGTTCTCAATCTAAATAAAGAAAGTGTAACACAATCATTATAACTATATATTGACTACCTCTATCATAGATGTAGTGTACTTTTGCCACTTCACATTTTCTTAAATTTGGCATTATTCATTTTGGTGTGCACGATTTACAATCAATTTAAATGTATATTACATTTAATTTTCTTAAGATATTTACAATGGATAATTTAATTTCTTATATTTTTTTTTTCTCAGCACTTCGATTTGGGATGATTATTTATTGACGATTATTGATATTGTTGATCTTAATAAAATTGCACAAATTGTATTGATTGCATACGATATCATTAGTAGTTTTTGTCGTTAACCGGAATCTCATCAGATGACGTAGCGAAGCGTCTGACACATTCTCACTTTCTTTAGTATTTAATTAAACATATTTGAAGGATTGTGGAGCATACCATCGCTCAGCTGTTTGTAGTTGGTGGCTGCCACATCAAACTCGTCAAAATGGCTGTGATATGATAATCTCATAAACATAGCTCACAGTCAATTTGACGCGCAAATATGGAGCAATGACAACAGCGTGAACCATACACACAAACATGATTAAATAATTGTAAAGGTAGATAAGTAATTGTTTAGCCTTTCACTTACGCGCTGTGGTTGATGCACACCGGGCTTCTTGTCCAGCAGAAAGCCATCATCCAGGAATGAGTCCTCCAATGTACCACCGGACTTCTTGATGATTTGAATAGACTTAAGTTCACCTGAGCCCTTAAGGCGCAGCACTGCATCGACGGCCAATTTAGCAAAGAAGTCCTTATGCTGATGCAGAATCTTAGAAGACAATGTGGTGCGAGCGATGTTAAGCAAATCGTTCTTGAATTTCTCATTGTTGGCAGAATTGTCCTGAGCAGCAGCTGTGAGTGCATCGAGAGCCACTTGGGTGGCTGCGCGCCAACCAGCGGCGATGATCTGTGGATGAAGCCTCTGTTCAACCAACTTCTCGGCTTCGCGCAACAGTTCGGCTGCCAGCACAGTTACGGATGTGGTGCCGTCGCCAACTTCTTCATCCTGTACACGCGACATATCGACGAGGATTTTCGCAGCCGGATTGTCGATGCCAATGGCACGCAAAATTGTGGCACCATCATTGGTCACCTCCACTCGGCCGGCATTGCGTCCAGAAGAAATCAAAATTTTGTCCATGCCCTTTGGTCCAAGGGTGCTCTTCACAAGATCACCGATGGCAATAGCACCAACGAATGACGACAGACGGGCCAATTCGGCTTTCTCCTCCTGCGCCTCATTTTTGAGGATACGCACGGGATTCAGTGACATCTCCTATAAAGCACATACATGGGTTAAAACTAATATAATATATTATAATTTCGACTTGGTTTATGGATGCACCGTGTATATGAATGCACATCTGTTCGTGTGTCGAAAAGTTGTGCACCTATTGCATCGGCCCTAACCCCAAATAGTGCGTGATTCATCGGCAGCTAAGCACAGCACACACCCAGCAGCATGCACCGTAAAAGTGCCTATTCATTTCACAGAAATACGGCATAGCCTGTGCAATTTGCTAGACATCTTCCAGAATATTTAAATGCAAATGTAAACATAATGGAAGCTTCTAGAAGCTACGCGCTCTCACGTGTGTGCGGGCCTGTCAAGTCAAATGGCTTGAAGCTGATGGTTTTGCAGTCGGTCGTGCGGCTTTTCACACCCGGCAAATAAAAACGCAAGTTTGTATAAAATTATCAATGAAAATTAGAATATTTCACCACACTTGCATCTAATGCGTTATAAAATAATTATATTATTAATGTAATTTTATTTAATTTACCATTTGTTACGCTTATTCAAAAGTTTTTGATCACAGATTTTAGAATATCCCACAGCGCGACGAAGCGACAAAGAAAATGGCGAATGACTAGGTATGGTTGTTGATGTCGTATCGATGTATCGATATTTTGAAACGTTGTGTCAAAATATATTGTCATAATGACTAGGCACGATACATTCGATATTGACATGAAGTGAGCGGGGTTTTCAAAAATAAGTGTACTAACTATTGTGAATTTGTTCGATATCTTTTGAATATACTAAACAAATGACGACTAGAGAGAACAGTTTTTATTTATTGTTTTATTTTTCAAATCGTTGTATTTATTATTTCTTCCTCTTAATTATAATAAATAGGCGAACATATTTATTTCTAAATATTACACACAAAAAATCTTAAATAAATGAAATAAACACCAAATATCTGCATTCAGTACTCAACCGAAAATATTTGAATACAAGCTGTTCAGCCCATTGCTGATGGTTGAAAAGATGCTATTGTCCGTAGAAGCGGCTGCTGCGTACGGTGGGGTGCCTGGTCTATAATGCTGTGGTATCTGTTGGATCGGTCGGTAGTACGAGGGCCCGCCCGCTCCAATTCCCTCAATGCGCTGTAAAAAGTGGGCAAAAGTGGTTTTAATGCAGTGTTTGAGTTGTTGGCAACGGATTCTTTTGATTTTTAATTCCATATTTATTGTCCACATTAAAAAGCCAAAAACCAACATGAGACTTAACAATATTAATAACAACACTTAATTATTATTACCATGAGTTTGTTTTTCTTTCTTTAAATTTTTTCTTTTAAACGAGTGCACATTTTCTACATTATTAATTAAATACACAATAATATATTGAGTAAATAAGTAAAAAAAATAAGTTTAATTGTGTGCGAGGTAAGTTTTTTTTTTTTTTTTTTTTTCATTAATTTTGCTAGTGTTACGAGTTTTATACTAAACTCTTTGGTCAAGAATTTCAATTGTTCTATCGCTCAAGTGCAGTGCAAGCCCAGTAGCGGATTCTAGGGTTCTATGCTTGGACTAGTGGATCAGTGTCAGGTCTTAAGTCTAAAGCACTCTGCGAGTATTTACAGACACGGGGACTGCCATTGCTTCTATTCATTGTTCATGCCTCATTGGGCACTTGGTGCTCATCGTTAAGGAGATGGCGCTGTTTTCGCTCCTTTTTGGGTTTGCGCGCAGCGCCAACAATATACTGACCAGGGTTCGGGTTATATATGGGGTAGAGAAGTTTCGGTTAGATTGGTAGAACCAGCACCTGGTTGTTAGTAGTTAGAGATTGAGCTGATCTGCACTTACCTTGGAGGCTTGCAGCGTGACATTGAGCAGCGTGGGATGCTGCTCGACAATGACGAATTCCACTTCGCGGGGCGCGTAGCCTTCGGCAAAGACCTAATTCAGGCAGAGAGCTGGTTAAAAATGACTTCTTGCCGGCATTTGCGATTTTTGGCTTTCCTTACCTCGGCTTTGTAGTAGCCCGGCAGCAGAATGCGCCAAAATTCACCGTACTTGGTCGTCTGGAAGCCAACGTCGCGTCCCTTGATCTTGATGGAGGCGCGCTCGATGGGCATGCCCGCTGGATCGAAGACAAAGCCTTGCACGCCGCGATGGGCCTCGGCCAGAAATTTGATGAGCGACTGTTGCGACAGAGATCAGTGTACAAATGTCAAATCGGGCCAGGAAATAGATATACATAGACAGAGCTATGTCGAGCTCGCTCACCAGCTGATTGTCTTCCCAGTACTTCTTGAGTTCGTAGGCCGGCGGAAACTTGCAGCAGGAGATCTCCAGCGTGATCTCCATGCATCCGTACCACACGTAGTTGAAGTCCTGCATGCCCCCCGTCAGTGGATACCAGGCGGCACCGTTTGTGATGCCATTCTCAAACGCCGGTGTTGCCGACTTGCATGCCACGCCTCTCGACATCTTGGCATGATTGCGGGCATATACCAGGGACAGGTGCTTGAAGACATCGTCGTCGGGCGTCAGCGACGGTGCTGCCGAATAGGTCTGGAACACTGTGCCCAGGGGACATGTGGTGCAACACGATACAAATTAAAATAAATAAATACACAGAAATACGGAGAAAAAAGAGCAAAAGAGAGAGGGAGAGAGGGGGAGAGAGGGGGAGAGAGGTTTGATTAGATGAGTCAGCCAGCGTCGACGGACGTCTACTCACTCGCGCACAGGGCGGACGAACGGCAGATCCCTTTGAGCAGCCATATTGGTGCGAAGGCAAGGATTAAAGTTCAAACAGAGAGAATTGAGGGGGAGAGATAACTTTATAAATCGGAACACTCACAGACGCGAGGCCGAGCTAAATGTTCGTGTTGACAGATGGGCTCACACTTAAGAGACTACTTACTGGAGTTGGGCGTATTGTCATACGGATAGCTGGCAACCAAGGCGCCGCCATGCAGGCTGCCGCTGAGCACAAATTGAATCTTGGATATCCAGTCCTTGACCGCGTCCGTTTCTGGCTGTCCGCGCTTGTTGTTCTGCTTGAAGTAGTCGGGGAAATTGCGATTCAAATCAAAGCCACGCGCATTATATCTGTCAAAGGGAAAACAGGAAATCAGGATAAGATTCGATGCATTGGATAGATTTATTAGACATTGGCTTACCGCCCCTGGCCGCCATCACAGGTTCCCTCCTTGGACACCGCATAGCCGTCGGGATTCATGGTGGGCAATATGTGGATGCGCGTGTTGTCCAGCAGCCACTTGACGTACTGGTCCGTGTTGTAGCTGCTCACGAAATACTGAATCAGGTGCAACAGCATCTCCCGGCCGACCGGCTCGTTTCCGTGTATATTGCCGACGTACTTGACGTCGGGCTTGCCGACCATATGCTCATACGGCGACGAGCTGACCACCATCACCCACAGATCCCGACCCTGAATGGACTTGCCGATGGAGTAAAGCGCCGTCAGGTTAGGATACCGCGCGCTTGTCGCCCTATAATGTTCATGTTTCTTCATAGATATCTACTTTACTGATGGGATCCATGGGGAACTCACCTCAAGAAGCGCGTCAGCTCCTCATGATCGTGGTAGACAAAGTCCAAGTTCTGGGCATCGGGCAGATAGGCGCGCGGCTCCGGCAGGGCCAGGGACATCTGCTCGCTGGTCACCGTCTTGGCGCTGGATAGCAAGGTGTGACGGCCATAGATCAACAGTAGCAGCACCAGCTGCCCAGCAATGGTGTTCCGCAGTATCATTGTCTCTGTGTGCTCGGAGATCCGTTGATGGTGACGTCAAGTCTGTAAATGTCGAAATTGGCCAGCGAGGCTCACGTTATAAGCAGATGATGATGGATGAGCTTCAGCTTCAGTTTGAGCCATTGCCATTGCTATTGGCTGTTGGCTGTTGGCTCTTTTCTGTTTTCTGTTTGCTGTTAACAACCAGTTGTGGCTGACCAAAACGAATGGACTGGCCGACGAGTGTACGTGCTTTAATTTGCCCAGCCGTGTTGAGCTGCTGGGGATGAGTGCATTGGCCCCACAGTGAACAATTCCCGACAGTTCCAGCCAGTTGGACCGCAAACGTGTTCTCCAACCAGCTGCCAAATGCAATCAAAGTTCATTGATTTCTATTTGTTAGCTGGGATTGTCTCTCAGCCTGTCTCTATCTCTTCTCTCTCTTTCTGTCTCTATTTGTCTCTAGCCCAGCTGGAACTCCATCGTGGCCAGCTGAGGCGCACTTCTGCTTGTCTAATCAAATGTCAACCGGATGGGACGTATCTCATCAATGCAAAGATAAGATATACCCAATACCCAAGACTCTCTCCGTCTATATATGTATATATTTTATATATATATATATATAATAGTTAAAGTTCCTATCTAGCCTTGATACCCCACAGGGACTATAAAAGCTAAAAGCCCACCGAAGATCGAGCCATTCGTAAAGCAAACAAAATACGGAATGAAATCCCGTTGCGCATTTGTGACTCTGTTACTGGGCTGCGCCATGGTCAGGGCTGGCCCTCAGGCCCGCGTGGCCGGCGGCGAGGATGCTGTGCTGGGCCAGTTGCCCTATCAGGCGGCGCTCTCCATTGGCGGCAGCTACAACTGTGGCGCTGCCATCATTGCGGAGCGCTATGCATTGACCGCCCTCACCTGTGTCTGCTCGGCTGGCAAGAATACCCCGTAAGTAGCTCTCCCTTCCTCTCTCACCCTTTTTCTTTCTCTCTTATACTGATACACTTCCAATGTAGATGGCCACCACAGCTATTTATGGTCTCGGCTGGCACAGTGGATCTGTACAATGGCGGCCAGCGTATCCGCGTGGAGGAGATCACAGTGAACCCCAACTACAATGAGCTGAAGACCGGAATTGCTCTGCTGCGTCTCAGCGAGCCACTGGTGTTCAATGAGTACGTCAACGCCGTGCCCTTGGCTACCGTGAACCCACCAGTGGGCGCCTATGTCGACATCTCCGGTTGGGGACGGACCAAGGAAACGGAAACCGATATGTACCGCACTCTGCAGGTCGGATATGCCGTCGTCGAGGCCGACCGCCATTGCCGCCTGGCCGACGATATCGTGGAGAGCAACGATCAGGTGCTTTGCCTAGGCCACCAGAGGCGCCAGGGCATCTGCACCGGCGACATTGGCGGACCCGCCGTCTATCAGGATACCCTAGTCGGCCTGGCCGGCGAGACCTTGGGTGAGTGCGGCAGCATGCTGCCCGAGCGCTTCATCAGTATTGCGGCCAACCGTGAATGGATCCAGGAGCAAATGGAATAACTTAAGTCACCAATTCCCAATAAAGCCATAATTCAATTGTCTACAATCAATCAAACACTCAATCAATCAATCTGAATGGCATAGCTGAGTAATTGGCAAAGCACTTCTGTCCCATTTACAGTACATTTGGCTTCGCTTCGCTATCGATCATTCTCCAAATATTTGACTTAATACTTCACTGTTGCACGATTCTACACACGTTTATCTAGGCCATTCTATTAACAGCTATATTAGCAACTAGCAAATCAATATTACTTACCATAAACACATTGAGTTGTCATATTGAATGGGGTAAATTAGTCCCACTGAGCCTATTATGGATCTAACTTGACCAAGAGTAAGCCCAACGAGTCTAAAATATCTGTTCGTTCTATTGGTTTCTATCTCGCTCCTATAATACGTACATACATGTATTATTATGTACGTTTGGCCTGCACAAATTAATAATTAGTTGTCAAGAATCGTGGTTAAGCTTATCAAGTAAGAACAAGTAAGAACGTTGCAGTTAGGCGCAACTAACTGCGATATACTTTGTTCCCATAGGTGCACCTTATTTATTTAATAAACATTCAATGAACGAAATATTTCGGCAATTAGAAAACATACATGGCAAACAACAAACGTTTTTCCTATTCATACATACAGATTTATACATGTACACACTATACGAGCATACACACAATTTTCTACATACATATGTATGTATACAAAAGTTTGCATGCCAGAATATTCTAAGAATTTTGACTGAATTGGGAATTTTTCGATCGTTACTTTATTTTTGTCAAAAGGCGTTCTAGCAATGGCTTATTTGGTTTTAGTTAGCGGGTATCAATTGATGGCAGTGGCGCTGGTGTTAAGCGCTATGCAAGCTATACTTGGGCGCGTGGGTTCGAGTCCCACAGAAAACCTTTTTTTCAAAAATTATTATTTTTTTATTTTTTTTTATATTTATATATTTATTATAAAATGCTTGCTGCCAATTGATAATAATTTATAAACATACGCATATGAATTGTGCATTTAAGCAAAAACTAAAACTGTTTTATGCTTTCCGATTTGCCACGCTGTGTGGCAAGCAGTTTTTCTATGCATGCATATACATATGTATGTATGAATGTGTACACAGATGTTAGTACGTGTATACACATCCAAGTATGTATACATATTGCAAGAATTGCGATTGTATTGTTTTGTTTTGTCACAAGCTGCTGATCAGCTGGTCAGCTGATCAGCTGTGAATTTATTTAGGTTTAGCTAACGATTACATGTTGTTTTCAAAATACCTAGGTTCGAATCCCGCTGGAAACTTTTTTATTTATTAATCGAAAACTTATAAATTTTATTTTTTAAATTCATTAATATTATTATATTAATGTTAAAATGCTTTTTGCCATCTTAGCAATTGCTACTAAGCTATTATATGCATGAATTATGCAGTTGGCCACAACAAACTTCTTTGCCGATTTGCCACGCCCCCAGTGGGCGTAGACGCATAATTTTTGGCCAGTTCTTAGAAAGGGCCGAGGCTAACATGACTGCAAAATTTGGTTGCTTACATTCCAAAAATGCGAAAATGACAGGGTATTTTTCGATATGCCACGCCCCCAAAGGGTCATCGATAGAGGAGGACATTAGTAACTGAACCATCCAAATTTCAAGCTTTTAGCTCTAAGGAGATATAAACTTTTGCGGTTTGCCACGCCCCCTGTGGGCGTAGATATATCTACCATAGCTTATTGATCTTGGGTTGTCAAGCCGAGTATACATGCAAAATTTCAAGTCCCTATTGCCAATAGTGTTCAAAATATAGCACAATTTGAAAAATCACTATATATTCAGGTCCGATTTGCCACGCCTCCAATGGGCGTAGACATATAACTTTTTGATCGATCTTCTTAGAATCATAACATTAACTCACATGCAAAATTTCAGCATTCTAGCTTTAACGGTGTAGAAGATACGATTTTCCCGATTTGCCACGCCTCAATGGGCGTAGATATATCCGCCATAGCTTTTTGAACTTGGGTTGTCACCCCGAGTATACATTCCGAATTGCAACTCTCTAGCTCATCATCTAGTATGATAACTTGCCTATGGGCGGAAGAGTTTTCCGATTTGCCACGCCCCTAGTGGGCGGATCGGGAAAATTTTTACACTTTATAATTCGGGAGAATATATGAGTATATGTTTAAAATTTCTCTAGCTCCAATAGCGCCGAAAAATATTGCGTTCATACGGACAGACGGACGGACGGAGGGACAGCAAGACGGACATTGCACAAACCCAATATACTTTCTTCCTTTTGGGAACAAAGTATAAAAAGAATAAGGAGATACCCTCTGCTCAGATAACATAATCACATTCACTTTCATATTATATATTTTGTATAATATATACATACATACATATGGATATATACATATATATATATATATACATATGTCTCTTCATAAAGGTATATATAGATGAGCAAGCCTCTCTTGTGCCTTATCTGTGCAAATTGTTTGTTATTCAATTGATACAGAATTATTTATTATTCTCATATGACATTTCAGTCACGAACTGTAAATGGCTTAAAAGAAGACGTCTTCCACGTCCACTTCCACAGAGTTAAAGGAGAGGGTACTGAATCGTATCTACCTGTTCGTGGGTCTGACTTCATGCAAATTTGCTTATATCCTCGCTCACAGAGTGAATAGAGCATATTAGTTTCTATAGAAATCTATACATATTTAATAACTATCAGATAACAAGTTATTCGAATATTCTATCTACACACCTAGTGAAATTGCTAGAGAGTTTTCGAATTCATCACAATTTAAAAGACGTTTTCTGTAAAGGAGAACAACACTGATCCATTTTGTTGGCGAGCTTAGCTCTCAAATTGAGAAATATACTGTTTTATTCCATTTGCCACGTTCTCATTAGACTTAAACAAAGCTTATAGATTCTCATATCGCTTCATAAAAGAGTATAAACCAATATTCAGCTATCCTCAATTGTAGTGAAAGGATTACAAAAACAAGTATTGGCAAGATAGATACCAATATCTCTCGCTTAAATCAATCATTCAGGTATACTCGACAGCATAAAACTGACTAGATTTCCAGCAATAACAATAATGACTCAACCCGATTGACGCTGATATTTACGAATGCCAGTCGTACCATGCTCCCAAAATCTTATCAATATCCGAATAATATATCATGTAGTTTTACTAGAAAGAATCATTACAGAGTCTAGCTTGAAGGAAATTCGGTTTAGGGATGGCAGGGTGATCCAAATTGGAAATACTATTAAAGAGTACAGATCTTATGGAACTATATAATATATTAAAGATAGTTCGATCAGAGCCATCTGTAGTGATTTACATGTTCGCCTTGATCCAGTCCAGGTAATGGACGACATTCATGAAGCCATTGGGCAGGGAGCTGCCGCAGATGTCAACCAGGAATCCGCCAATGCCGACCAGCTCATTATTGTAGACAGCCGGCGCACCAGCATCGCCTTGACAGATGCCGTCGGAGGCCATTTCGGATGCTGGCGAAAGACATAGCAGACCTTCGTCATCGAGGTAGAGTTGTTTCTGGCAGTCGGCGGCACTGATTGCCTGGCGGCTGCCCACCTGCAGGCGTTGGCTGAGAGTGCCCTGGTTGGTCAGGGCTCCCCAGCCGGTGAAGGTGATCTCGGCACCAGCAGGAGGCACCTGACTGGCTAGGGGTATGGGCTGTGTGTTTTCATTCAGTTTGAGTGGACTCTGGAGCACGATCAGTGCCAGGTCATTCAGTCCATTGGCATATTCCTTATGCACCACGATGCGGTCAACCTGTGCCAGTTGCCCACCAGCTAAGCGCTGAATGCTGCCCGCTCGCACCAGGAAACTACGGGCCGGATAGCTGCAGGCAGGAAACGAATTATAAATGCTAACGCTGGAACACTTGCCTGGCTGGCTGAAGCGTTACCTTTCAATGCCGCCGCCTGTGACGCAATGGGCTGCAGTCAGGCAGACCTTGTCGCTGATTAAAGCACCTCCACAGATGTGGGCGCCCTGGCGCTGCAGTGAGACACTGTACGGATGGGAGCCGATAGCAGCTTGCTGACCTTGAAGGACTCGGCCAGAGGGAGACGCCGCAAAAGTTCCAGCTGCACCAAGCAGCAGTAGGAGTAGCCAACTGTACTGAACTCGGCTCATTTTGGGTTCAATTCTAACTAATTGAGGGCGGCTCCGGGCCCAAGACTTTTATACTGGCGTCAGAGTTTTATGACCGGCAATCTAATCGACGTCGACCAGGTCATATTAAATGCTTATCGTACAAGCAGATTAGATGCAGACCGAAGTGGCAAGCAGCTAAGCCATTGGCGATTTAGTTACCATTCCGACGCCATGAAAGACCAACGCGTATCGCTTGCAGCACTCTGCTTGACCCTAATCCTGGGTCTGGCTGTTGCACTGCCGCAGGGTCGCCTGCTTGGCGGCGAGGATGCCAAGGTGGCCGAGTTTCCCTATGTGACGTCGCTACGCGTCAACAAGGTGCACACATGCCAGGCCATCATCATATCCCAGACCCAATTGCTGACCGCCGCCCACTGCGTGTCCGAACTGGGCGCAAAGCCGTAAGTAGCACAGCTGCTCCCTAAAAAGAGCTACTCGATAGGAGCTGGTTACGCGGAGCGAACCAGTTGCAGCCACTGCTAGGACTTTCGATAACAATCCAGTTGCTCCAATTGCAATTCAGATAAGCTTCATGGATGTCTCTTTACAGCGTTTCGGCCAGCCAGCTAACGGTTCGTGTGGGCAGCATTAATTTGCTAGCCGGAGGCGAGCTAGTGGACGTGAGCGAGGTACTCATCCATCCCTCGTATGGCAACTTTCTGCATGATCTGGCAATACTGACCCTCAGCAAGCCGCTAACTTTCAACGAAAAGGTCAACAAAATTGAGCTGCCCAAGCCCCTGGAGGAGGGCGAAGTCGAGGAGGTGCCAGCCAATGGCACGCCCGTCTATGTGGCCGGCTGGGGCGAGCAGTCGGACGGCACCACCAGCTACAAGCTGCAGAAGTCCAGCTTGAACACCTTGAGCAAGCCGCAATGTGAGCTGCAGGCTGGGTACGGCTACGATTCCGTGCTGTGCCTGGCCAGGGCCGAAAACGAGGGCGTCTGCCGCGGCGACGAAGGCGGCGCTGTTGTCGACGATAACCTAGTGCTGCAGGGCATCGTCAGTTTCTTCTGGGGCAACTGCGGCACCAAATACCCCGACGTATGTACACGCATTCCCTACTATCTTGACTGGATTGAGGCCAACAAGAAGTAAACCAACCTCACTTTTCGTCTATTAATTTTTTTTATTTTTTTTTATTGTTTTACTGTGAGTGAAGTGTAACAAAAACAGATAAAAGAAATTAAAAGAAACCAACAAAATTAATAAAAAAAAAAAAGAAAGTTTACCGCGTGTTTATTTTCTATTACCAATTTACGATCGTTTTATGGGCCCTGAGCTGGACGGGAATAATGTACGCATGTGAGAACCAAACAAGCCATTTATAGCACCTATAAATTATAATAGGCCATATCAGAAATTAACTAACGGCCAATTGATTGTACATATGTACCATATGGCCTAAAAATAGCGTTAGTTAGTATTGTAAAATAGAACGAACAAAGGTTCAGTATTATTGGAGCCACTCGAATTGATACCACAGCCCA